>JXCR01076355.1:189104-202822 GCA_002079205.1 Phalaenopsis hybrid cultivar
CCTGTAGCAGAAATAAGATACGGGCACGGGTTCCGAGACGTTTGGCGCGGGAACCACGTGGAGGGGACCAGGAGCTGATGCTCGTGCCCCTTGTCTTAATTCTGCATTTTATATTGATGTATAAAATTAGGACCGGACATGTATATGCGGAGTCCGGCCGCATTTTTCTTTTCTGGGATATGTTGCCGACCCAGCGGCACCGACCTTTTATTATTTTGATTTGACTTGTCTTGATTTTTGCATCATATTGCATGTCTGCACTTGCATGTGTTTTCCTTATTTCTTTTTGCGGTGATCTGGGATTTCACGATATAATCTAGGCTCATTAAGGACCCTAAAATTATAATTTTCTACAAAATCCTAAATAAAATATTCAAGAAAATTAAAATTTAGGATTAAAATATTCAGGATTTAAAGACTTTCACATTTACTTTCCTGCATATATTAATAGGGCCTCCATAATACTTAAGGACCGCTCTAGATAACTGCATCATATTTGCATGTCGCGAGGAGGAGTCTCCGTGCTTCTCCAACCTGACTGGCCCAGCATACCTCCTTATAGGTGGTTGTCTAGTGCGCTTAGGCTGTTAGAAGGCTCCCTGACCCAGACAGGGTGTAAGTCCTGTTGTTTGGAGCGTTTCCAGCTTTGTAGCTGAACCTCCATTTTCTTTTCCTTCCTGAGGCATCCTTGCCACTTTGGCAGGTATAAGTCCCACCTCTTGAAGTTTCCGCTTTTAGTCATAGGATAGAGTTTCGTTCCTTTGACCTTAGGGCTACCGAGGTTCCCGTGGATGATGCAATTCACGGATTGCTGACCGGGGATTTCAGGACGTGTTGGGTCGACTACCTTCACGACCAGGTAGACTTAGGGTCCTAGTAGCTGTGGATGACGGGTCCGTGGTACCCCGACCCAGTTACCTCTACCTTTTAGGATCACTCTACCATCCTTTTTGTTGAGCCCCTTTGAGCCCTGTCGCTCCTTGACTTCGTTGATATCATTTTGACGGCCCGATGCCGATGAGCTGCCGCCCATTTGGGATACGACGATTTGTCCTCTGCCCTTATGGCCCGGACGTGCTTTGACGTGTTGGGATATCCCCGTCAAGATGATTTAGGTTATTTCGTGGGCCCCGTGTGCCGATGAGCCGCTACCCATTCGGGATGTGAGAGACTCACTCTCTGCCCGATGGCTTAGCACGAGCTTTGAAGCATCGGGACTGTTCCCACACGGAATAACCTTCCTTTGAGTACCTATTGCCCCAGGTTCACGATAATCCAAGCGAAACTCCTTTTATCGAGAGTATTCTTGGGTCCCCCCAAGATGTAATTAACCAAGTGGGATACGTCCCCTTGGGAGTGCTCTTGACCCCAGAACAGGCACCTACACCTGAATCTCTGGTTATGGGTAGCCTACGTAGGTATTCGTTCGCGGATATCGGTTTAAGGTGCTTTCGCCCGATCTTGTTTGGGCGGACACTCTTAACTTATCCTTGCAAGGTTTACCGCACGTAGGCTCTCCACGTTTTGTGTTTTCTCTTGTTTGTCGCTTTGTCGTATGTCCCTTCTTATTCGATTCCTCTCCTCTTTGAATCACTAATTTGATTTGGGAGGGAGATTTATTCGAATAGAGGAAGTATACGACGATCGACAAGCTGGCGACTCCTTCTAAAATAAAAGAGAGAAAAACAAACGAAAACACCCTTGCCGGAGCCCAATTTTTAGCTGAAAACTTTTTAAAGACAGGAGAAAACTCTCTACACCTCCACAGTCCACTAAACTCTAATTAAACTCACCCACACCTTCACAATAGTGAAAGGAGCTAAAGCCCCGTCGAATTACCCTCTCACATAGCCTCTACCATAGCTCTAGACCAACACCCAAATCTGGTCATGATCAAAATCATATCTAGGCCTCACACTAAGACCAGAGACTCAATCCCTAGCCTCTTTGGAACACAACGAACGTGCCAAGTCTCTCTGATCGAAGCTTCACTTCTCATAGCAAAGGTATAAAACTTCTCTCCCTCCCGAGCCTATTTTGATTCTCCATTTAATTAGGCTTAATTTAATTACATGATTACTGTATGGATGTGTTCGTCTCACTTAGACGAGTCCATAGGATCAAACCAG
Source organism: Phalaenopsis hybrid cultivar (assembly GCA_002079205.1). NCBI lineage: Eukaryota > Viridiplantae > Streptophyta > Magnoliopsida > Asparagales > Orchidaceae > Phalaenopsis > Phalaenopsis hybrid cultivar. The sequence continues at coordinate 191,234 of JXCR01076355.1, forward strand.
AAGTGATTTGGTTGATTCTAGGTCGAGATCTTAAGGTTTTAGTGTGGACGATCACGGGATCACTCCATTGGGGAGATGATGGGGAGTCGTTTGATCAAGCGTGTATCAAATGGACAGAGGAGATCGAGACGGACAGCACTTCAGAACATAAACCGCAGGCTGAGTCAGTAGCTACGTAGATGGCGGCGTCCAACCAAAGCGTGCCACGGGTGCCTTCGGAGCTGCCTTGGATCTAGTCAGCACACGCTGTTCAAATAGATAAATCGGGATTTTTCTTATTTATTTAAATACCCCTTACTTACGAAATTCATATCTTGGTGTAGAAAAATCACAAAAATAAAATAAAAATACCCTCCTGCTCAGTGAACAGAGGAGAATAATGTGGAAATAATAAAGTCAGAGGAAGTCCCAAGACAGAGGATCACATTTTTCATGTTTATGTGCATTATTTCCTTAAAATAATCATAGAAATTAGCATGTTTCTTAGAAAAATCCAAGAAAATTTTGGAAGGTTTACTATGATCAGAAAACTTTTGGGAAAATTTCTCATGAGCCAAGTCATTCAAAATACACCTGATTTTTACAAACCCTAAACCACTAAGATAATTAATTTAGAAAAATGCAAACAACAAAATGACTTGATTTTCAATCACCACTATTATTTAAGATCCATAGAACTCACCATAAAAATTTCAAAGAATTTTGAGTTCATTTGTGAGCTTAAGTTGATTTTTAGAAGATAAATATCATTTTGGCACTTAAATGATTTTTTAAAAATTAAAATATAACTAAAAAATTTATTAAATCTTACTTTTTGAGCTCTCTATGATCAGGGATATTTTCTAAAAATAAAATGATATTTAAAATAAAAACTTAATTTTTAACATAATATTTAAAAATCCCTAAAAATCACAAAAATAATAAAATTCATGGAAATGTTCTAAATTGTTTCCTAAGCACTTAGGAATAATTGGAATACTTTTCCTGGTTTTCTAAATAAAGATCTTCAATTTTAAAGCTTGAAAATGATTTTCAAAAGCTAAAAGTGAGTTCTCACTAAGAATAATTTCAATAAATCAAATAAAATTCAGAAAAATATAAAATCCTCTCCTCTAAGTTTTTTGACCTTAGGAGGACTTTTCAAAATTAGAAAACTTAATTTTCCCATTTAAAATATTTTATATTTAACAAATACTCCAAAACTTAAAATAATTCTTAAAATTCAAATAAAATTCAAAAAATCATGAAATTTGGTCCAAAGNCTAGGGGTATTTTTTAAAAATAAAATAATATTTATAAAAAAAACTTAATTTTTAACCTATCTTAAATATTTAAATAATTAAAAATCCATAAAAATCACAAAAATAAAAGAACTTATAAAAATGTTCTAAATTGCTTTTTAATCACTTAAGAACAATCAAAATATTTTTCCTGATTTTCTAAATAAAGATATTGAATTTCAAAGCATAAAAATAATTTTTTTAAAAGGCTAAAAATGAGTTTTCACTAAAATAATTCCAATAAATCAAGAAAAATTCAAAAAATTATAAACTTTGCTCTTCTAAGTTCTCTAACCTTAGGGAGATTTTTTCAAAAATATAAAACTTAATTTTCAACACCTAAAATATTTTATTTTTATTAAATAGCCCAGAATTTAAAATAATTCTTGTAAATCACAGAGAATTTAAAAAATCATGAAATTTTGTCCAAAGGCTTCTCTTGTCTGGGTGTACTCCTAGTAAAAATTTCAAAGGATTATAATTTACCTTGGTCAAGTTAGGAATTTTCTTTGGAAAATTCTATTTTTACATTAAAATAATTATATAAATTAANATCTACCTTTTAGGATCACTCTACCATTATTTTTGTTGAGCACCTTTGAGCCCTATCGCTCCTTGACTTCGTTGATATCATTTTGACGGCCCGATGCCGATGAGCTGCCGCCCATTTCGGATGTGCTTTGACGCATTTGGACATCCTCGTCAAGATGATTTAGGTTATTTCGTTGGCCCCGTGTGCCGATGAGTCGCTACCCATTCGGGATGTGAGAGACTCACTCTCTGCCCGATGGCTTAGCGCGAGCTTTGAAGTATCGAGACTGTTTCCACACAAAATAACCTTCCTTTGAGTACCCATTGCCCCAGGTCCATGATAATCCAAGCGAAACTCCTTTTATCGAGAGTATTCTTGGGTACCCCCCCAAGATGTAATTAACCAAGTGGGATACGTCCCCTTGGGAGTGCTCTTGACCCCAGAACAGGCACCTACACCTGAATCTCTGGTTATGGGTAGTCTACGTAGGTATTCTTTCGCGGATATCGGTTTAAGGTGCTTTCGCCCGATCTTGTTTGGGCGGACACTCTTAACTTATCCTTGCAAGGTTTACCGCACGTAGGCTCTCCACGTTTTGTGTTTTCTCTTGTTTGTCGCTTTGTCGTATGTCCCTTCTTATTCGATTCCTCTCCTCTTTGAATCACTAATTTGATTTGGGAGGGAGATTTATTCGAATAGAGGAAGTATACGACGATCGACAAGCTGGCGACTCCTTCTAAAATAAAAGAGAGAAAAACAAACGAAAACACCCTTGCCGGAGCCCAATTTTTAGCTGAAAACTTTTTAAAGACAGGAGAAAACTCTCTACACCTCCACAGTCCACTAAACTCTAATTAAACTCACCCACACCTTCACAATAGTGAAAGGAGCTAAAGCCCCGTCGAATTACCCTCTCACATAGCCTCTACCATAGCTCTAGACCAACACCCAAATCTGGTCATGATCAAAATCATATCTAGGCCTCACACTAAGACCAGAGACTCAATCCCTAGCCTCTTTGGAACACAACGAACGTGCCAAGTCTCTCTGATCGAAGCTTCACTTCTCATAGCAAAGGTATAAAACTTCTCTCCCTCCCGAGCCTATTTTGATTCTCCATTTAATTAGGCTTAATTTAATTACATGATTACTGTATGGATGTGTTCGTCTCACTTAGACGAGTCCATAGGATCAAACCAGAAGTGATTTGGTTGATTCTAGGTCGAGATCTTAAGGTTTTAGTGTGGACGATCACGGGATCACTCCATTGGGGAGATGATGGGGAGTCGTTTGATCAAGCGTGTATCAAATGGACAGAGGAGATCGAGACGGACAGCACTTCAGAACATAAACCGCAGGCTGAGTCAGTAGCTACGTAGATGGCGGCGTCCAACCAAAGCGTGCCACGGGTGCCTTCGGAGCTGCCTTGGATCTAGTCAGCACACGCTGTTCAAATAGATAAATCGGGATTTTTCTTATTTATTTAAATACCCCTTACTTACGAAATTCATATCTTGGTGTAGAAAAATCACAAAAATAAAATAAAAATACCCTCCTGCTCAGTGAACAGAGGAGAATAATGTGGAAATAATAAAGTCAGAGGAAGTCCCAAGACAGAGGATCACATTTTTCATGTTTATGTGCATTATTTCCTTAAAATAATCATAGAAATTAGCATGTTTCTTAGAAAAATCCAAGAAAATTTTGGAAGGTTTACTATGATCAGAAAACTTTTGGGAAAATTTCTCATGAGCCAAGTCATTCAAAATACACCTGATTTTTACAAACCCTAAACCACTAAGATAATTAATTTAGAAAAATGCAAACAACAAAATGACTTGATTTTCAATCACCACTATTATTTAAGATCCATAGAACTCACCATAAAAATTTCAAAGAATTTTGAGTTCATTTGTGAGCTTAAGTTGATTTTTAGAAGATAAATATCATTTTGGCACTTAAATGATTTTTTAAAAATTAAAATATAACTAAAAAATTTATTAAATCTTACTTTTTGAGCTCTCTATGATCAGGGATATTTTCTAAAAATAAAATGATATTTAAAATAAAAACTTAATTTTTAACATAATATTTAAAAATCCCTAAAAATCACAAAAATAATAAAATTCATGGAAATGTTCTAAATTGTTTCCTAAGCACTTAGGAACAATTGGAATACTTTTCCTGGTTTTCTAAATAAAGATCTTCAATTTTAAAGCTTGAAAATGATTTTCAAAAGCTAAAAGTGAGTTCTCACTAAGAATAATTTCAATAAATCAAATAAAATTCAGAAAAATATAAAATCCTCTCCTCTAAGTTTTTTGACCTTAGGAGGACTTTTCAAAATTAGAAAACTTAATTTTCCCATTTAAAATATTTTATATTTAACAAATACTCCAAAACTTAAAATAATTCTTAAAATTCAAATAAAATTCAAAAAATCATGAAATTTGGTCCAAAGGCTTCTCTAGTCTAGGTCTACCTCCAATAAAAATTTCAAGAAATTGAGATTTACCTTGGTCAAGTTAGGAATTTTCTTTGGAAAATTCTATTTTTACATTAAAATAATTATATAAATTAAATTAAATTTTGAAAAAATATATTTTCTCCTCTGATGTCTTAATTGACCCATAAAAGACGTAAAATAAGAATTTTAAAGTCATTTAAATTGAATTTAACAAATTATGAAGTGTTAGTTCCTTAGAGGCAAATTTGTAATTTTGGAAATTTAGCCTTAATTAACATTTAGGCTTAATTCATGGAGGGAAATGGGTAACCTCTGATCTAAATTTGGATGTTTGAAATGTAAGGGGTTAATTGGCAGAAACCAACCTCACTTTCTTAATTGAAATAGATAAGTTAATAAATTTTTAAATTATTAAAATTTGGAAGTTTATTAAAATAAAATGAACCTGGACTTAGGGGTAAGACTTTAGAAGTCAATAATTAATCAATTTAATACCCCTATTTTAATTTTCAAATAAAAGTCAAATCATGATTTATGACCACATAAAGCTCAGCCTTTTCAAAACAAACTGAGACACTCACCTAGGTCTTAAGGGCTTAGTAGTGACTTAGGCTAAATCAAACTTCATTTAAATGAGAATTAGAAAAGTAAATATCAATTAAAACTAAGACGTCTTTCAAACACTACAAGTCCAATTAGGACCAAAATTTGGTTAAGTGTTCCAATAACACTAACTTGCCTCTTTAAGGGTCTTTCACCCACATCAAAATTTGGCTAAGTGTTCCAATAACACTAACTTGCCTCTTTAAGGGTCTTCACCCACATAATTTTCAAAATTAAATTAACAGATGATAATTACCCTATCTTATGGGTAATTGATACATCAATGCTCACTAAGCATTAAGAGTATTTACAGGATGAATTATTAAGCAACATAATAAGTTTAAAAGAACTCGGGATTTTCCACCAGGCAGCGAGAGAGTTTGACCTGCTTCTTTCTCTAGATCTATTGGATGCCTCGGAGATCTACTAAACTTAATATATTTTGCTTGGCAACATTATTTTTAATTAAACTCTTAAAGACCCGCCAAGATATGATCTAGGGTTAGATAGGTCGTCAAAATTTTACTTCCCTATTTCATATAAACTACCTTAACGTGTCTTTTGAGTTTTAGGTAGTGGAACGAGAAGACTCGCTAGGTACGCTTTTACAGTTTTCAGTGTTGTCTTTCTTATACTGTGCTTTTATACCTGCAAACTTGCATGCTAAACAACGATGTCATCCTACATGAAGACTAAAACTATCAGGATAGCCACGAAACCAAAACCAAAACAAAAAAATTAAAATCAACCAAAATAAAATTCACCTCCACAATATTCAAAATATAAAATAACTTAAAATTCAATCACAAACATCACACAAAACTACAATTGCAACTAAATTAAGATGTCTCTATTGGATAATCGGGAATCCCTCAGAGGAGGTAACCTACAGTTGCTAAGGAGGCTTCCTACGGTCTAAATGAAATTATGGAACTCATTAAGTTGAGTTTAGTAAGTTTATTTGAACTAAGTGAATCCAACAGAAAATAGTGGTGTCGGAACGAAGGAACCGTGGGATCCTAATCGGAGTTGCTCTAATCAACTTTAACATGCCCAATAAAATTTAAAGAACTTCAACCATAGGGCTACCTGATTTGACATCATAACTTGACACACTTGAAAACTCAAACTTGTTGCGGCAAGGAGCTCGGAGCTAGCATGGTGGGCAGCACAGTCATCTTCAACAGCAAAACCTATCTTCCCCGGCTAAACAAGTCTTCCTTCTTTAGACTTAAACAACAAAGCCATAAAACTTCCAGGTTGCTTGCTTGTGCAACGTAAATACTCGCCTTATCTTTAGGCCTTTGTACAGCCCTGTTATACAATATAATCCCTAACTCGTATTAGGATTCCGAGGTTGTCGTCCGTCACGACCTAAACCCTCACATCTTCCAGGCTATTTGTGTGATCGTTTCACACGAATGTAAGCCCTAACAAATAAAATTGGCAGGATGAAACACCTAAATATTTTTCCTCAAAATTGAAGTCAAACATTAGGATAGCTTGAAAAGTCACTGAGGTTCTCCTCTGGATCCAAGACATCCCATAGTTCTTCCTCCTTTTGACTCTACAACAAAATGTTTCGAATTTGAACCAATCCCCTTTCACACCTCTACATCCAATCTCATCGAAAATAACTACCCTTTGAAACTCCTTGAAGATAACATTTCCTGATTTTTTTCGAGTCTTCTTAGATGGCTTTGGTCATTTAAGATGTAATTAATTATAGGGGCTTGCCCTTATAGGAAACATGTCCGAACCCAGCTTAATATAAACCCTATTTAATTCTTTATATTAAATAGAGGAACTTATTCGCAAATATAAAGGTTTAATAGACCAAACGGATGTCATATATTTTTTAGTTTATTTGATCGAGTCTCATCCTCAAGTCTTGTGTTTATCCTTCGAGATAGATACAAGATTTGAGGTACAATGCTCTTTCATTTAAAATATAAAAAACATGGGGTCAATTTGATTTCATATTTTTCTAAAACCAAATATATTTGTAAATTAAAACGTCTTTTTGAAGCGGGCGACGGTATTTCGATTTCGGTGACCGACAGCTTCTTACGGGCAACTCCTGCCAAACAAAAATAGCAACGATAGGTTGAAAGAGAAAAAAAATAGAAGCAATAAAGTTTCCCTATCTCATCTCCACTTTCATCAACCATCTTCTTAATTTTGATTTACCCTTCTTCGTATAAGTTCTTTCTTAAATGGTGTGAGGGCATTAAAAATTTAGGATTTAACATCCTTTTGGGTACAGTGAGAGTGAATCTTACCATAAAGTAGAAAAACAATTGTTTAAGTGAAAGAAACTTAGACTTATAAAAATTCAATTAACATGAAGTGCACTCAAAAAGTGTGTAATGCAATAAATGAATGAAAGTATCAAATGACATTGAGAATTTGAAAAGAATAAGAGCCTGTGCATAGAGTTGCAATAAGAATTTAAATGCCTTGTTGTTCTTTTAAATTTATGGTTTAAAGAGGTGCAATACTGACAATAAGAGCAAGGAGAGCTCTGCTATCTATGAGAGCTTAAGTGAAAACTTATTTTCTAGATAGTGAAGATTCCTCTCCTTCGAATCACGGGAAGGTGAGAAGGGGAGAAAAAAAGAAGAAGAAACCATTAGAGTCTACATTTTCAAGAGAAATCATGGAACCAAAGGGAGAAATTTAAAATTTCATCTCTACAATATTATAAAGGGAGATCAAATCCTGCTAGTCATGTTGCATCAATTGAATCATATATTTATTTGTTGAAGATCACTAATGCAATTAAGTGTCAGTTATTTTTTAAGGCGAAAAGAATTGGCTCTTCGTTAGTTCAGTAATCTGCCAAACTAATTTATGACTTCTTATAAAGAGTTCAATCACATTTTTATTGAGCAATTTGCTAGTGATCAAAGTCCACAGAAGAGGTCTTAAGCATTGCTGCAACTTGTCAGAGGACATAGGAAGTTTTGTCACTAATCTCTAGCAACAAATCATGGAGGTCAAAGATTTAGAGCCAGCAATTACTCATGTTGCATTAGCTTAAAGCCCATGAGACAATTCATTTTGTCGTGCTCTTGGGCTGCAGATCAAAAACTTGGCAGGATAATTGGAGTTGACTAGTAATCAATCAACTGAGGAGAACAACTCTTTGCTGAGCACATCGGGCATAAAGTATAGAAAGCTAAATTTGCATCTGAGGAGTACAACTCTTTGCTGAGCACATCGGGCAAGAAGTATAGAAAGCTAAATTTACATCCAAGAAAAAATCCTCTTATGTTTATGTCAGGAGAATAGAAGTCAACCTGATCAAAGGAGATTGCCAAGAAATTTTGGAAAGAATCCAATTCATCGAGTTGAGAAGCAATTTTGTTTTGAGAAAGAACTAGCAAATAGTAGAAAAGAAAAGAAATCACTACCTCCAGGCCACAAGGTACCAACAATGGCACAGTTGATGGTCTATATGGACAAGATTGTTGAGGCTTCCCATAATAAAGAGTTTTTCAAAAATTTTGTGTCAACGTAGATTGGAGGTCATTTGCATGACCCGATAAAATATTATTGTGCATACCATAAGATCATGGACAAGATACAAAAAAATGTCACCATCTAAGGAATCTAATTAAAGATCTGATAAAACATGGAATGTTAAATGAGTTTGTCACATAGGAACACAAGAAAATAGAGGAAAGCATCAACAAAAAGTGTTTAGAACAAACGTGTTCTATAACAAGCCACTCATCGTAGAAGTAGTTCCTACAATTCTAGGAGATGGACCAAAGGCTTCTCGCCAGTCTATTCTCTAACGACTTAGATGGGGAGAGGTAAACTTCACAAATTCCTCTAGATCATAAATATTAAGCCAGCCGCTGATGTATTTTACATATGAAGATTTACCAGCAAAAGGAAACCCTTATAATGAAGTTATTGTAGTTACAACCTTGATTGCCGATTTTCAAATTGGAAGTATCATAATTGATACAGAGTGTTCAATAAGTGTTTTATTTAAAACTGTACTTGAAAAGATAAATTTAAGTAACTTACACATTTTCCAGACTTGAAGCTGCTCTTTGGATTATTTGGGGAGCTAAAAAAATATGTGATGCCATTCTTACCAGTAACATGGGGAGAAGAAAAAAGCAATTCACAATTATGGGAGATTTCAGGATAACAACCACTTACAACTGATTTCTTGTCGACCTACTTTGAGCACCTTCAAAGCAGTTATGTCGACATATCTTGTGACAGCTAAATTCCCAAGAAGTGTTCCAGTGATCACAATACAAGGAGATTTAGTTCAACTTAGAGCATGCTACTTGAAGGCTACGGGCAAAGTCAATAAGAATATTTTGCAGCATAATGTTCTAAAGGAAAGAAGATTAAAGGCAATGTAAGTCATCGATGAAGTCAATGTATTAAAAGTAAAACTAACAGGACTTTTTGTCTTAGTTCCAATTTTGAAGCCAAATTAAATAATGATATGATTATTAATCACAAGGAGTATCAGATGTATTTGTTTGGGCTGTAGATGAAATGTCAAAGGTCAATATTTATATTGCTCGTCACCAAATTAATATTAATCATGGAGCCTGGCCAATTAAACAGAAGATGAGACATGTTGTGAATTCATCAGCAGAACGTATTTGTCAGAAAGTATAGAAGCTACTGAAGGCTGAATATATCAGGGAGGTTGAGGGGCCAGAGTAGCTTGAAAATGTTATAATGGCGTCTAAATCAAATAAAAAATGAAGACTATTAAATTTAACAATCAAAATTCATTATGTTGAAAAGACATTTATCCTCTATAGCGAATTGGTTTTGGTCGATTGCGAGTTTTCCTTGATGGTTTTTCAAGATATTATTAGTTAAAAATGCATTCTGTTGGTAGTGAAAAAGTTATTTTTACTAAAGACAGCATACATTGCTTTAATGTAATGTCTTTTGGGCAGGGGCATAAGAATATTGGAGTCATATATCACAGGACTGTGGATGTAAATTACAAACTAATATATATATATTAAAGTTTATAATGATGGTCTTTTAATGAACTTGTAAGCAACATATATATCACAGGACTATGATCGTGTAAGCAACATATTGAACATATGAAAGAAACTTTTAACACTGAGAAATTTCAATATGAAATTATATAAAGTTAGAGATATACATTTGAAGCTAGTTCAAGGAATTTTATAAATACTTACACCAAAAGGAATTAATATAGATTCAGAAATATTATAAGCTATATTAGAGATGCCTTCGCTGAGAAATATAAAAAAATTGCAAATATTGACAAAAGAGAATTGCTGACTTAACCTGATTTATATCAAAATCTGGAGATCAACGATCAACTTTCTTTAGAATTATGGGAAGTGTGAAATAATTTGTTTGGTCTGGGAAATGTGAACAAGCAATATCTTCTCCATTACTTCAGTCCCAAGGAGAGAGGGTTATTCATATATTATGGTGCGAGGAAAGAGGTTGTTAATTAGGTACTCGTTTGAGAAAAAAATAGGAAGTAATTTCCAATCTATCATGATAGAAAAATTTTGAAGGCAAAACTTAGATATCATATTATAAAAAAACTCGTTTTGACCTTATTTATATTAGCTTCAAAAGTAAGAACTTATTTCCATGCATATTATGTCAAAGTTATTATTGATCATCCTTAAAAATATGTACAGACAAAATGTGATCATTCTGGGAGATTACTTATATAGGCCATCGAACTCAACAAACTTAATATTTCCATTCTGAGATTTTATTCTTTTATTACATTCAGATATTTTTTGATATAACCAATAATCAGGTTGAGTACAAAGCACTTAATGTCGATTGATAATTTGCTCAAAGAATAATGGTGAAACATATGTTTGTTAATTCATATACTCAACTGGTAGTTAGTCAATTGCATTATAAATTTGAAGCATAAAAAGATATTATGCAGAAATATTTATTCAAAATAAAAAGTGATTGGAAAGTTCTTCCTCAGGAAGGAAAATTAGTTGTCGATCTATTATTTAAGATAGGAAATCCTAAAAGGAGAGAACTAAAAGGTTAATTCACCCATTAATTGAAGAGCTTGAAGTCATGAAAGAAAAAGGCTGCATAGATTTGTTTAAAGAGTATTTGAAAATCAGTATCATTCCATAAGGTGAAAGATCCAAAAAGATTTAAAATTAAATGAGGTTGTATGTGTTAATAGATGATAAACTATTGTTGGCATCAGTTTTTTATGTCATGAGTGTAGGGTGTCCATCTGCATGATTCGGGATAGCTTACGGCCTGCCCGCAGCCATCTGGCAGTTCAGACACCTACCTAGGACCTTTTGACGTGTGTTGAGGGGCACATAGCCAACATCATTTTGCTAGGTTTTAGCTTTCTCTTAGGCAAAGGCTAGTCGGAATTTTTGCACGTCGGACGAGTCCAATCGGGTTAACGAATATTATGTATCATGTCGTGTGCGAAATTCACTCGAATTGGCCCGATTACTGAAAAAGTGGTCTGAATGACCCCGAACAACGAAACGGACCACGCCAGTGCATCCAGAACGTCAATTTTACCTAGGGAGAACATTCATTTTACCATGATGGCGTGTCTGGGCTAAAAATGCACAGATTATTTATTAGCTAATTAATAATAATAATAATAATTTTAATAAAAACATTATTATTATTATCCTTTTAAAAAAAAATAATGCACATCCCCT
>JXCR01076366.1:1299-19670 GCA_002079205.1 Phalaenopsis hybrid cultivar
AAAGTAAACGCATCAAAATGCTTAAATTCAACCTTATAATGCAAGTTGCATTCAACTTTAGAATATAAAGATACCAAACCCATCCACGTTCAAAGAAAAGCAATGAGTCCCCACCATAATGCAAGCTTCCATTAGTCATTCGATGTCCCTATATATGTTGACTAATATACAGTGATCACCAGACAAGTTGGTCAATATTTAATATATTGCTTGGGTTTCATTCTGAGAAGAGAGAAAAGATGAGGAGGTTGTCGAACCTGGCAGCAATTGGTGTTGTTGCAGGCGAAGATAAGCAAGAAATTTTCTTTTTTTTGGGAACAGTTCTGTTCTCAATGTTCTTCTTGGTCTGGCTTGTGGTATTTCTGTGTGCTGAGGGAGCTAAGGATAGAAAGATGGAGGAGTCAGAGCCGCAAATCTTTGATGGAGCAGGCTGTGGGGTGGCTTGTGGTGCAGGTTGTGGTGCCTGAGAGTCTCTAGTTATGAGATTTTTCAATTTGTAAGTTGTAGGAGTGGGGGATTCAGGAAGCAGAGGAAGCATGTAGATTTATAAATAATTTTGTTATTCAGCTTTTGTGTTGAAAGTTTTCTTTTCTTTTGCAATAATTTGGGGTGTAGTTTGTGTATTTGTCAGGATGGTAGACGTTTTATGTGCTGTTGCTTTTGGCTGCAATCAGGTTTTTATAAGAAGATCAGCACGTTTATGAGAAGATGGCCTGGTTTTTGTTGAGGGAATTTTTGTGAGGGGAGGTTATTTAGGCATTGAAGAGCACATGCTTCTTCAGGTTCTTGGGACAGTTTTGCAATTCCTTTTTTTGTGTACTTTTACTTGTGAAGTTTGGGATAGATTTGAATCATGATACTTGTCAATTTTGCATGAGAGGCTTTTGCAATTTCTCTTTTTTTTTCTTTGAAGAATTGCATCAAAGAGGTTTAAGGCCTATAGATTATGAGTTATTTAGCTGGCTCTTGGTCTTCTTACTGGAAATATATTATTTGGGCNTGTGTACTTCTACTTGTGAAGTTGGGATAGATTTGAATCATGATACTTGTCAATTTTGCATCAGAGGCTTTTGCAATTTCTCTTTTTTTATCTTTTCTTTGAAGAATTGCATCAAAGCTGTTTAAGGCCTATAGATTATGAGTTATTTAGCTGGCTCTTGTTCTTCTTACTGGAAATATATTATTTGAGCCAAATTCAAAAAAAAAAAAACTTATATTTTTATTATTTTATTAAAAAACTTATTTTGAGCTATTGAGCTCAATAAATTGATCAAGCTAGCATTTCATTTATTTATTTTTTAAATGAAATTAATCTTAGTTTTTATAATCCATTTATTTTATCATACAATCGTGATAATAAGAGAATGGATTTGGTGAGAAGTTATAGAATATATATTTTGAAATAAACTCGCAAGATGCTATTAGAGGAGCCTCCAGCCACTCTTAATGTGCTTAACTATTCAAAGTTCCAGAATATATGTTGTAAAATAAACTGGCAAGATGCTATTAGAGGAGCATCCAACCACTCTTAATATGCTTAATTGTTCAAGTACCACCTCCTTAAGGCTCACGTCGCCAGAGGGGATTCAATCCCCTGACCTGAGGGGCTTTATACCGAGAATGCCAACCAACACGCTAGAGTACGCGACACAGACAAAAATATATGCACACACGTGTGTGTGTGTCTCTCTCTCTCTATGTATATATATATATATAGATATGAAAAGTTAGTAAAGTAAAATTACATCAATAAGCTTCTCCCTACATCCTTCCACAAAATTTCAATGTATTCTGAAAACATTTTAATGATAAAATATTAGAGAAAAATAAATAAAACTGATATAAGTATATAAAAAAATAATATTGGGGTTTGATCTGAATAGCATTACAGCCTCTTATACTTTATAAGATTCTGGTAATGATGTTGAGGTGTAGATGGTGGAGTAATAATGGTCAACGAGAAAGTGCCCCTTTATCAATGAGAAACAGAAGATGTACAAAGGTCGGCACATCCTTTTGTTATTGCAATACGGTTGCTAATTTCAAAGGGGCAAATTCTTTACATTATAACTTTTATCCAGAACGTCTGATGTACTTTTGACGGCTAGGATTGATTCCAGCAAAATGGTTTTTTTCAAATCAATCAGAGCCGTTGAGACTGGAATGGGATTAACTGCTCTTAACTACTTTTTTTTATGATTAATCCCTCTACTTGTAGACTTTCGTTTCAAATACATAAGAAGAGTTCCTGTGATAATTTTGTAGGTCAAATGGGCATGTCTTAGTTACAGATACTGTACATATATGCTGTTAAATGTTAGGATTTTCGGGACGCTGGAAAAAAAATGGTGTTGCACAATATGTAATATTAGCTGATTTAAAACTATGGGGCGCCAAAAATGGTGTTGCACAATATGTGGAATGATGTTGTGACACATCATATCATTTTTTGACAATATCAAAATGTTACTTAGTGCCCTTTTGAGTTGTTTGAGTCATTAGGATTGTACTAAATCCCTATAAACATAAAATTCAAGATTTGAGGTCGAGATGATGGAATTTGACAAATTTTCAAGTTATGTGGGCGCGCTGCCCCAGTAGTGACAATATCCACTATTTCAATTCAAAAAATATAATTACACGTCAAAACAAAAATATTGTCGGGCCATTAGGGACATTTGTACGTCTCCCGTAGTACGTGAGATGGCTTGTTATGTGGTAAATCATGGAGGACCTGAAATATTAAAAGATTCCAATGTTATGGGGTGATGAAAAATGGTGCAACACAACAAGTGGAACAATATTGTAACACATTAAATCGTTTTTAAAAAAATTCAAGATGTTATGTTATGCCCTTACAGGCTGTTTAAATAATGTCGCAATACACATAAACCCTAGACACCTAAAAGTCATGATTTGAGCACTGAGATGATCGATTTTCACCAAATTCGAAACTTGCACTAGTGCGCTGCTCCGACAAAGATTCATTGTAAACATTTTAGGTTCAAAATATAGTCTACATAAAAAAACTGATATTGTCGGCTTGCCGGTACATTTTTCACACCCTCAAATGGTGTTGCAGAATGTGTAATGGTGCCGCAATACGTCATATCATTTTTTTGCAATTTCTTAATATTACTTTATGTCGTTTCAGATTGTTGAAATCATGTAGGGATTCACTAATAACATAATAATAGTAATTTGAGGGTCAGGATGATGGTGTTTGACCTTTCTTCAAGTAAGCATTTGCGCGCTGCCCCTATAGTGATGTATTGTCCGCTATTTCAGGGTTGAGGGTTCAGGTTCAGGGTTTTCAGGATTTAGGGTTGAGGGTTCAGAGTTCAGGCTTTCAGGTTCAGGGTTTAAACTTCAATGTTTAGGGTTCAGGGTTCAGACTTCAGTGTTGAGGGTTATGGGTTTAGGGTTTAGGTTTCAGGGTTCAAGATTGGGGGTTGAGGGTTCTGAGTTCAGGGTTCAGGGTTCAGGGTTTAGGTTCTAAGTTTCAGAGTTTCTAGGTTTGGGATTTCGGGTTCAGGTTTGATTTTAAAGTTTTTAGAGTCAGGTTTCAGGGTTCAGGTTTCAAGGTTCACGGTTCCGAGTTTAGGGTTCTGGGTTTAAGGTTGACGATTCAGGATTCCGTGTTCAGGATTCAGGGTTGGAGGTTGAGGGTTCAAGGTTTAAGGTTCAGGGTTTGCGGTTGGGGGTTTAGGGTTCACGGTTCAGAGGTTCAATGTTCAGATTTCATGGTCCATGGTTTAGGGTGCAAGGTTAATGGTTTTAGGGTTTAGGGTTTAGGGTTTAGGGTTAAGGCTTGAGAGTTGAGGGTTGAGGGTTGAGGGTTCAGGGGGTGTTTAAGGTTGAGGGTTCAGGGGGGTTCGGGGTTCGGGGTTCAGGGTTGAAGTTTCAGGGTTGAGGGTTTAGAGTTGAGAGTTAAGGGTTGACAATTCAAGGTTTAGGGTTGAGGGCTCAGAGTTGAGAGTTGGGGGTTCAGGGTTTAGTGTTTAGGGTTGGGTTCAGAATTTGGGGTTGAGGATTGAAAGTTGAGGGTTGAGAGTTCAGGATTCAAGGTTGGGGGTTGTTGATTTGGGGCTGAGGATTAGGGGTTCAAGATTGGGGGTTCAGGGTGGGATTCAGGGTTGAGGGTTGTTGACCTCACTTCGATTGAGGTTAGTTTTTCTTTTTTAGTAGCCTAGGGTCTAGCCATAGGATTTTCCTGATGACTATTCCTATAAAACTAGAAAAAGAACCCTCACCACTATAAATTCTAAATTCCTCTTTGCTCAACTTGAAGTTCCACATATTGGTCCTAACCTTTAACACTTAGTAGGTGGGTCAGTATGGAGGATCTCAAGGAGAGTCCCTATAGGACTGCTTGACCTTAGAGCTAACCCTGGGTGTTAGTCTGGAGCTAGTTTGCTCACTTGCACTCACTACCACCTATATTCACTTGCATCCTTGAACCCAGATTTGTTGACTTTGATCCATTGATCATTTGGGAGGCTCATGTAGTTGGTCCCCTTGACCCACTAACCCTAGGCTAGGGTTTAGCTAGGACTAGTACATAGAGGACCCAGATGGGTATTTCATTGGTCCTAGCTCATACATAGTCATTGACACCCCAATTCTACCAAAATATCCAACTTGGTCTTTTGCCCTCAAATTCACCCAAATTACCTAAATACCCCCAAACCCTAAATTTAGCCAAAATTCTCAAATTCACCCAAAATACCCAAATTTGTTCAAAAATCATTTCAAACCATTTTAAATTACCCAAATCGCCCAAAACATCCCAAGTATCTCAAAATTACCAAAATACTCCCAAAATTGCCAAAATTACAAAAAATAACTTTGGTGGCCCAAACTTTCCCAAAATAACCAAAATCACTTCAAATGTCTCCAAAACTAATTTGTACCCTTTAATTGAACTCAATTTGGTCAATTTGACCTTTTTGACCAAAACCCCCAAATGGCCTTTAAAGGCCTAATTTCCCCAAATTTATCCCAAATATCCATCAATTTTACCCCAATCCTCTCTAATTTCAATTCTAAACTCAAATTCATCTTTAATATGATCAATCCAAACCAAATCTAAGCCTAATTGATCAATGCTTTGAGCTCAATTTTGATCCAAATTAAACCCCCAATTTTGACCCTATGACTTAACCCCCCAATTTGAACCCCATAACCTGCTCAATTTGCTCTAATTTGAATCCTAAACTCTTCATAATAATCCTACACATCAAATTGGACCTTCAATTAGCCTTGGTCAGGCCTCAATTTAACTCAATTTCATCCTACATTCAAAATCCCCAAATTTGCCCCAAACTGGTTGTCCCCAAATTTCACCCAATTGAATGCCCTAATCCCAAAATTGGCACCCAATTTATGTTGAAAACTTTTTATGACATTCCTCTAGACCATTTTGAGGCATCAATTTGGACCTAGCTCAACCTAAACCCAAGTCTAACCCAACACCCCCAAATTGACCAAATGTCCAAAATCCCTCTAATTGAACCTCCAAATCAATTCAAAATCACTCCAAACCTTTTCAAAACCTCTTGTGACAATCATCTACACCAAATTGATCAATCAATTGAGCTCAATAGCATGACTAGCTCAACCCAAAACCCACATCAAGCCACTTGACCCAAATAGATCCTTTCACTTAAATTGACTTAATCAAACCAAATTGATCAACCAAGGACCCCACAACCACTAAGCTCCTCCTTTGGACCAAGCCGAACCACCATAAATCCACCTAAGTGAGCTATGGACTAATGGGTCCCTAAATTAAGGGATTTCATCCCATTTTTGGGTCTTAACCAAGAAATCTCCTCCATCATGTCAAACCATTAAAGGTTGATCATAATTAACCATCTCACCGGCTAATCTGACCATCTGATCACCTCCTCTACTATGGCCAACCACCCTACTCACCAGAAAATGCCAAAACTGAGAGCCACCTCACCAAACTCAAACCCAATTGAACAACCCCAATTGCTCTTTGGAGCTCTTCTGCCATCCACATAAGTAGGTTATTGCACCCACTAATTGACCCTGAGCTTCACCAGGCAGCCATGGCTTTAAATTGATCTCTCCACTGCCAAGAAAGAGAGTGCTTGAAACCTTGGGGAAACTCTGCCAAAACCTCATCAGAGCCTCTCCAAACCCTCCCAAGCGCAATCCCCTTGCTCTCAGCCACCCATAGCCACTCCACAGAGCTAATTTCTTCAATGAAATTTGCCCTAAAACTAGGATAGATCTCTCCACTCCACCACAGTGAACCAAACTTCAATTAATTGTGCACACACCATCTCCACAGTGAAAGAAGTTGATTCCTCACAAAAGCCCCCTCTGAACTAGCCTCTAGGATAGCTCTAAACCTACACCTGAAATTGAGTTTGATTAAAAACATATTTAGACAACTCACCAGGGCACAAGTCTTCATCTGGAGGTTCGTTGGACCCAAACAAAGCTACCACAACCATCTGATTGAGGCATCCCCTCTCAGACAAAGGTATTGAACCCCAACCCTAATTCAAGCCTTTTTTGATTCATTATATGTATTTACTATATTTCATATCGTATATACCATATGGATAGGTTCGTCTTTAGTAGATGAAGGTTTAGAAACAAACTTCATGCAATTTGGTTGAGTCTAGGCGAAGATCTTAAGGTTTTAGTGTGAACGTCTTACGAGATTGGTCACTTGGGGATGATAATGGGGAGTCGTCTGATCGCGCATGTATCCAACGGGTGGAGGAGATCAAGCCGGACAAATTCTTGGTGAGTAAACCGCGGGGCGCGTGGCAACTGAAGTGGATGGTGGCGACAAACACAAGTGTGTCGCATGTGAATTTGGAGCTGACGTAGGTTGAGTTGGCACCGCGTAGGATTAGTAGAAAAATATGGAATTTTGAATTATTTTAAATGCGTGAATTTCAAAAATCCATATCTTTCTCTAGAAAAATCATAAAAATAAAAGAAAAATACCATCTTGCTCAGTGAGCAAAGGAAAATAATATGGATTAAAGATAAAAATTATTTTAGTATTCCCTGATTTTTAATGAATTAAATACCCTCTGGAGTATTTTAATTCATTATGATCAAACATTACTCACCATTACTTGAAATTTTGAGGGTTTATTCCTCATCACAGAGGTTATGTCCTCTGATTTTTACAAGGTCAGAGGACATCTCAGTGCTTCTAGCCATAATTTTCAAGCCAGGGTGACCATTTTGGCTTATTTTAATTCTATAAATCAAAATATCATTTTGAAAATTATAGGAATAATTTTATGGGTTTCCTATGGTCAGAGAAGTCTAGGAAAAATATCATGATGTCTTGAATTATCTTGTAAATTTCTATAATTAATTAAATGTAAATATCTTGTGTTAATTTATGTGAATTATATACTTATCAAAAATTGACAAAGTCAATCCCACATTGTTCATAAAAGTCATGTTTATCAACTGTAAAAATTTGAAAATTAATTGATTAAGTTCAATTATTAAATTTGATTTTTTAAGGAACCTTGTATTTTTATACAAAAATAATTATATTAAATTAAATACACTTGGGAAAATTATGAAAAGTGATTTTCTGAGTTCCTTGTGATCAAAGGTACTTGGGAAAAATAAAAATTATTTTTAGAAAAATACTTAATTTTTTAGCATTATTTTAAATTTAAAAATAATTAAAAATCCCAAAAATATCAAAATATTTCAAAATGTTCCTAATGGTATCCTGATCACTTAGGACTCATTAAAATATTTTTTCTAATTTTTCTAAATTAAAATAAATTTTAAAAGCTTTAAAAAATGAAGTTTCTTTATTTTTCCCATAAAAATAGTTATACAAATTAAATTAAAAATCATAAATATATAAAATTTGATTCTCTAAGTTTTTTGAACTCAGAGGAGTCTATGAAAATATAAAAATAATTTTGGTAATTAAAACATTAATTTTCATTTAATTAAACCATTGGAACTTGTTAATAATTGAATAATAATATCAATATTTTAGTTCAAAAATTCATGAAATTTTGCATAAGTATTTCTCTGACCTAGGAAAAATTTTCTCATAATTAAAAACTTTATCTTGGAAAATTAATTAAATCAATTCTAAAAAAAGCCTATTTTCTATGTTTAAATAAATATTAAAACTAAATTAAATTTTGAGAAGTCTATGTATTCTCCTCTAACATTATAATTACCTCATGAATATGATACTCTCAACCCTCAAAGTCATCTGAGTTGTGGTTAATGAGTTATGAGGTGAATTGCCCCAAAGGCAAAATAGTTATTTTAGAAAATTTAGGATTAACAAAGGGAAAATGGGTAATTTTGATCTTAATAAACATGTTTGGATGATTGGAACACAATGGGATTAAAAGGTAGAGACTCACTCACCACCCTTGCACAATATCAACAAAATCATAATTCTCTTAATTTTCATGACTTGGAAGTCAACTAAGATCAAACAATTTTTAATTGATGGGCTTAAGCTGGAAAGATGATAGTTTACTTTTCTTAAGCCCAAAGTTGAGGATGATTTTGACTATTTGATAAGAATACATATCACGTAAATCAAAACTTTGATAATAATCATTCCACCTATCATGATTATTAAAGACTTAGTAGTGAGTTAATGTCTAAATTCAATTGATTGGATTTAGAAGATAACATGATTGATGATTAACATCTTTAAACACTACAGGTCTGACCTTAATTATGGACAACACAATCTTAAATGACTTAAACTTGCCTTAAGGGCACCCACTCACATAACTTTTAAATGAAATATCAACTGATTAATTGAGTATCCTATCCTCGGGATAATTCAATTGCCAAGTTTTACTAAGCAATGGGGTGGTCACACTTCAACTTTAGATGATTAATGAAACAATATGATAAGTCCAAAATGAACTCAGAATATTTTAAGAGATCTTCAAGATGGTCCAGGGTCATGCTCTAGCATTTTTGAAAGGGCAAATTGAACTTATCATATTTTATTCTAAAATCATCTTCTAGGATCTTCTGAGATTCAATAAAATCATAACTTGGGGTTTGGTAGTTAAACCTTCATCTACTCCTACAATTTAAATTTCTTACAAAATTATATACATGCTTTGCGAATACTAACCTTTCAGGTGGTAGAATAAGAAGAATCAACAGGTATACTTTTAAATTAATGCATTTACCTTTCTGTACTTATTGTCTCAAGCTTGCATGTTAAACTACGATGTCACCCTGCATGAAAACTAAAACTACCAGGATAGCCGTAAAACAAAAACCAAAACTAAAATTAACCAGGATAAAATCCACCGCCACAACATTCAGAATATAAGAAAACTTAAAATTTAATCACAAACATCACAAAACAACAATTGCAACTAAATTAACACGTCTCTGTCGGATGATCGAGAATCCCTCAGAGGAGGTAGCCTACAGTTGCTAACGAGATTTCCCACGGTCTAAATGAAAATATGAAACTCATTGAGTTGAGTTTAGTAAATTCATTTGGACTAAGTAAATCTGAAAGAAAATAGTGGTTCCGGAACGAGGGAACCGTGAGATCCTAACCGGTGTCGCTTTAATCAACTTTAATATGCCCCATAATATTTAAAGAACCATAACCATAGGAACATTTGATTTGACATCATATCCCGACACATTAGAAAATTTAAACTCGTCATGACAAGGAGCTTGCAGCTAACATTGTGGGCAATACGGTCATTTTCATCAGCAAGAGGATCTACAACAACATACCACTCCTTAGAATTAAACAATAAGTTATAGGACTTCGAGGTTGTTTGCTTATGCAACATAAATCCTCAACTTATTTTTAGGCCTTTTGCATAACTCTGCTGTATAATATAAGCCCTAACTCGTCTTAGGATTCTGAGGTTGTCATTTGTCATAACCTAAATTCTCACATCTTCTAGACCATTTGTGTGATCATTTCACATGAATGTAAGCCCTAAACAAATAGAATTGACAAGATGAAACATTCGAATATTTCTCTCTAAAACTGAAACCAAACATTAAGATAGCTTGAGAAGTCACTGAAGTTCTCCTCAGGATCTGTTACATCCCCTAGTTCTTCCTTTTTTGAACTCTACAACAAAATGTTCCAAATTTGAGTCATTCCCCTTTCACACCTCTTTGTCTGATATCGTTGAAAAGTCCTATCCTTTTGACCTCATTGAAGATAATATTTCCTAATTTTTATTGAGAGTTTTTTTGAGTGATTTCGGTCATTTAAGATATAATTAACTATATGAGCTTGTCTTTATAGGAAACTTTTCCGAACTCACCTTAATATAAACCTTATTAAATTTTTCGTATTAAATAGGAGAACTTGTTGGCTTATAAATAAAATAGTTTAGCAGACCAAACAAATGTCATATATTTCTTAGTTTAATTGATCAAACCTCACGCTGAAGTTTTGTGCTTATCTTTCAGGATAATTACATAATTTGAGGTATAATGCTCTTTCATTTAAACTATGAAAAATAGAGGGTCAATTTGATTTCATATTTTCTAAACTATATTTACATATATGTAAATTAAACGTCTTTCCGAAACGGGCCACAAAATTCTGATTCCAGTAGCTGACAGCTTCCAACGAGCAACTTCACAACCAAAATAGTACTGACAAGGTTCAGGAAGGTTGACAGTTTAGGGTTCAAGGTCCAGGATTCAAGGTTTAGAGTTCATGGTTTAAGTTTCAGGGTTTAGGTTTTCAATGTTTAGGGTTCAGAGTTCAGAGTTCAATATTTAGGGTTCAGTGTTAAGGGTTCAGGGTTCAGGGTTTGGGTTTCAATGTTCAAGGTTAGGGGTTTAGCGTTTAGAGTTTTGGGTTCTGGATTGGGGGTTCAGGGTTGGAAATTTTAGGGTTTAGAGTTTTGGATTTAAGGTTCCGTGTTCAGTGTCAAGGGTTTAAGGTTTCTAGGACCAGTGTTAAGGATTCAGAATTCGGGGTTCATGGTTCAAGGTTCTGGGTTTAGGGTTCTAGTTTCAGGGTTTTTAGCATTCAGGGTTCCGAGTTCAGAATTGATGGTTCAGGGTTCCAGGTTCAGGATACAGAAGTGGGGGTTGAGGTTGAGGGTTGAGAGTTGAGGGTTCAGGGTTGGGGGTTGGGGGTTCAAGGTGCCGTGTTAAGGGTTTTATGGCTCAGCGTTCAAGGTTTAGAGTTGAGGTTTGGGGGTTCAAGGTTAATGGTTCAAGATTCAGAGGGGTTGAAGATTCAGGGTTGAGGGTCCAATGTTCAGGGTTGAGAGTTGGGGGTTGGGGTTTCAGGGTTCAGGGTCCAGGGTTCAGGGTTGAGGGTTGCGGTCAAGGTTTGGGGTTGAGGTTCTAGGGTTGGGGGGTTCAAGGTTGGGGGTTGGTGGTTCAAGGTTCAGGGTTCATGATTGGGGGTTCAAGGTTCCTGGTTGATGATTGAGAGTTTAAGGTTCGAGGTTCGAGGTTCGGGGTTTAGGGTTCCGAGTTTAGGGTTCAGGGTTTGAGGTTCAGAGTTTGGTTTTCAAGGTTAAGAGTTGGGGGTTGAGGGTGCAAGGTTCAATTTTTAGGGTTCAGGGTTGGGGGTTGGGGTTCAGGGTTTAGAGTTTCTGGTTCAAGGTTCCAGGTTAAGGGTTGAGGGTTTAGGGTATTTAGGGTCAGGGTTCACGATTCTGAGTTCACAGTTCCGAGTATCGGGTTCAGGTTTGAGGGTTGAAGGTTCCAGGTTTTTAGGGTTCAGGGTTCCGGGTTCAGGATTCATGGTTGGGGTTGAGGGTTCAGAGTTCAGGGTTCAGGTTTCAGGGTTGGGGGTTCAGGGTAGGGGGTACTAGGTTGGGAGTTTAGGGGTTCAGGTTTCAGGGTTCAAGGTCCTGCGTTCAGGTTTCAAGTCTTTAAGGTTCAGGGTTCAGGGATAAGAGTTGAGCGTTCAGGATTTAAGGTTATAGGTTGAGGGTTGAGGGTTGATGGTTCAGGATTGAGGGTTGATGGTTCAGGATTGAGGTTTGGGGGTTGGGGATTTGGGGTTGGGGGTTCCGGGTTCATGATTCAGGGTTGAGGATTGAGGGTTCATGGCTCCGGGTTGAGGGTTGGGTTTTTTTTTTCGGGGTTTAGGGTTTTAGGGTTCAAGTTTGAGAGTTTAGGGTTGAGATTTTCATAACCTTATTTTCAAATTTTGAATGCCAACTATCTTCACAGCCACTATCTTGTTCGAATCAAATACTTTGTATACACTTCTTTCTGAAAAATCAAATCCAAAAATTTCTATTCAGCATACACAATATGATATCCTAAAAACTAAAATAGGGGCAAAACAGTCAAAGCAAACTAATCGTTAATGTGAATTTCCCTTTCTTTGATTTATAACATTCAGGTGCAGCAAAAATCAAATTACATATAGTAAGAAATGAAAACACCGAAATGACTCAGATTATGAAACCTAACATTCAGATAGGAGCACTGAAGGGGGTGGACCGAATGAGTTCTAAAAACTATCTCCTGTCCTGTTCTTCAAATGGTCAACAGCTTCAACTCCAACACTTCAGAGCAAAGCTGACCCATCATGCTATAGAAAGAAAGCAGCTCCGAAAGCTGAACAACAGACATTTTATTCATCAAGTTTCTTGCAATGTTCTTCCCTTCCTGGTTCTTCTTAATCCTCTGAAGATAGGAATTGGAGTTCCTTACAGTTGCGCCCATCTGCTCCAGTCTTTTCTCCTGCTGCAAACTCAGTGCAGTGTTGGACTGCAATATGAAACATTACAGAATTCGGTAGTGAGAAGTGTTGGGATGGAAGTGCACCACATGGATTGTTTGGTTAATTACAGAATTATATGCTTGGAAATCAGTTGCAGAAATCATTTAGTTTCAAGTGCTATGTCCCAGCACTCACATATGCACATGCATGCACATGTGCAGAAATGCTTTTTAAAAATGATATAAAGTTTAGTTCATAATATAATTATGTTGCACGTTGCACTTATAATGTATGCATGTTAATAGAAATTATCGATGCATGTTTTATTACTAATTATAATTATAGGTAAAATCCGAATTTAAATAATTTTAATATTATATTATGGATGATTCAATTTAACGATGATATAAAAAAAAAGGAATGGACGGAAGCTATTATATGAGCTCCGATCATCCCTCATGCATCTAAGAATTCAAGTACCACACATTACACTCGGAAGAAATCAAACCTCAGATCAAAAGAGACTTACAACTGATAAGCAGATGACAGATGCCCTACCAACTGATCTGAGACACGGCGCTAACGATGATATATATATATATATATATANTTTCAAAATCAAACAAATTAAACAAGCTCAAAAACACTTTTTGTTTATTGATTGCGTATCATTAAAATAAATTAAACTCAAAACGGCTCATACAAAATTATAGGAAGGAAGTAAAGCACCTCAAGGAACTCTGCTCCAGGTTCCAGATCAGATTTCTCAAGTATCGGCCTGTCATGCCTTCCAACATACAGGTCCTTCGCAATGGCGAAACTTCTAACAATCACCCTCCTCTTCTCCTCCATCTCCTGATCAAATCTTGGAGTTCTGGCAACCTTCTGATTTATCGCACCATTAACCTTCCTCTGATAAGCTGCCACTGCCTTCACAAACTCCTGCAACATTTTATCATCAAAAACAAGCTATATATATCTTATTCAAGATTTTATAATTATATAAGGATTAATGGACAGAGCTACGTACGTCGGAGGTTATTCAGAGGGTATTGGGTGTTATATCCGTGTTATATCTTGTGTAACATTCCTGTGATTTATTTATAACCCCTCAATGCCCTCTGAATAACCTCCTCAAACGTACGCTTCGTGACGTGTATGCACGCAAATTTTTCTCGGATTCATGATACCTGATAAGCCCTGGCGCAACCCGGATAATCAAACTCATCCGACCCATTCTTCCTCATCCTCTCCGGATGAAACTGCAATCCCATCAANGAAGGTTAAGAGGATGTGGGGCTGACGTTGCGCCTAATGTGGATAAAGTTGTCTTATGGTGGGTTTACTCCCATGGGATACATGTGATGGATTAGCCATTAAAAGACCCGAATACCTGAGTTATTTTTCGATTATTTGTGGGTTATTTTAAATTGAAAATGACCCGAATTTTCTCTTAACGTATTTCTACGTGAAGTGCATGTTATACTTGAGTTATTTTTCGATTATTTGTGGGTTATTTTAAATTAAAAATAACCCAGAAATAACACAAAAATAAAGACCGCGATTTATTTCTAAGTTATTTCTGGATTATGGAAAATAACTCATAAATAACCTGAAAATAACTCAGGAATACCCTGCGCCGCACGTAGAGCTACGTCAAGAGTTCGCACAGAAAAATTTTTGCGTTAAAGGAGAGGCCGAGGCTCTTATAAAAAATAAAAAAAATTTAATAAAAAAAGGCTTTGAATTTGGAGTTATGTTCGGATAACGTACGCGATACACGGGAAAGTCTGTTTTTTTTTTCCTCAACTTTTTTTGTGCATCGCATCTGTTAACCAAATGCAGCTTACGTTTGTACTCCGAAAGAAATATTTTTTCCTTCCTAATAAGTTTAAATTTATTACGTTTTAAAAATTTAACTTGAAAAATATATTTTATATGAACAATAAAAACTATGTAATAACTATGCATATTTATTGCCGTTTTTTGAAAGATTGTGCATGACTTTGAACGAAAACATAAAATAGATGCAACTCGCATTTGTTGGGCGAGTCGAGTGGGTAAGTTGGAAATCATATTAAGCAATATTTATTTTTTATTTTATTTGTTGATGTGATATTTATTTTTTATTATTATTTTTTATATTTTTTTAGTTCAACAAGTAGGAAGAAAGAGATGTATGATAGATCTTCTTCATGAATGAGGGCATGTTTGGGGGCGCGGTTGGAGGGCTTCGCGGCACTCCAGTGTTGATTTCCCCTCTTTGGCAGCGCGGCAAGGTAACTTCACGGCCACCGCTGGAGAAATTTTTGCTAAAAGCCGGCCGTGGAATCGACTCCGTGGCCGCGCATTCTACAATTCTATATAAATGATGATAAAGAAGCTTGCAGTTCTTTTCTAATGGAATCAGAGCTGAAATGGAATCAGAGCTGAAATGTCAACACCTATCTTTATTTTTCAAATCCATGAAGATTAGGTATGCATTAATGGTGAGAATATGAGCAATTTTAGGCTAAGTCAACAGCTCTTTTGGACAAAATTCTAATTGGAAGATATTTTCTTTAGATTATCTGCACATCAGAATGGAGGCTTTTGAAGTGAATAGAATATACGTCAGGAGGATAAGGGATATGATCCTTTGAATTGTTAGATAAGTAATGCGAGAGTTTTCTAGCTGAATGTATTTATCTAAATGTTTTTTACTTCTTATTTTAGTAGTGCTACCATCATACTAGTTCTGATCATAATCTTGTTACCTATTAATTATGATTTTTAAGTGAATTATATAACTTAAGGCACCACAAATGGTGAAGAAAGAAAATTGTACAACTTTAATTGCTTGAGTTGAGTTTAATTAAACTTAGCTTACAAAAGGTCTGTTTGGGCAGCTGCAGCTTTTCAGCTTTTCAGTTGCAGCTGCATTGCTCTAGGAAGTTGCTCTGGGGAAGCTACTGAGGGGAAGCTGGTTGTCTGTTTGTTGCACGAAGAGGAGTTTCAGTTACATTACGAAGGTTATTACTGAAACTCTTCTTTGTTCAGGGAAATCCCTGAAGCCTATTACTTCTCCTCGAGACCTCCAACTTTCAAATTTCATTTTCTGTATTTTTGTGTTATGCTGGGATTCATCCATCTCTATGACCGTGGAGCACCATCCTAGGGTTTTAACCCTTGAACCTGTATGGTTTTTTTTGTCCCAACAGAATTGTCTTGTTAATCTCATTGTTGGATTACTGAGAAGAGAGTTTATTCTGAGGAGTTTCAAAGCAGCAGGAGTGGGGAGAGGAAGGAGGGCTGGAAGATGATCATGGAGAAGCCAAGCTGGGTTAGGCATGAGGGTATGCAAATCTTTTCGATTGACATTCAGGTGGGAAATCTCAAGTTCGCAACTGGTGAAAAGAGGAGCAGCGAGGCTTGATCTGAAGAAAGCCAAAGTCGAACGCGGGTCGTGGAACTCTTTCCATGGCCGGCCTGCGTTTAACCAAAAACGCTCTGCAATGCGCTCCCAACGTGCTCCGAAAAGGCCGCAATTCGCGGCTGCTCTCCACGACGCTCTCCCAACACGGTACGAACAGGGGAGTTCATCCAACTAAACGCATCAAATACTCGACTTTATCGACCCAGGGTAGACTAAGAAGTGTCATAATGGTCTACCAATAGGAGTGGCCTTAACTGCAGAGAATTCACTAGTAAGATCAAGGCACCGTTAGCTGGAGAGAACTAAATAAAGTAGAATGAATTCCAAAAAGGAACTCACGTACCGGCTTGGTATAATGTGCTAACTAGCTTGGAAGATGCATCGAGAGCATTCCACATAGAGGCTCATTGAAGCTCAGTTAACTCAAGTGAAGTTGGATAGCATTTTTACACTCTTCCACCCTATTTTTGAAAAATATTGATGCATTTCCAAGAGTCAATACCATGGCATCTACATTTTAGGGCAACCTTTTATTAGATTATATTGTTTATGATATTAATTTCTCTTAAAAATAACCTTTCTTATTGAGCAATGCCTCTAATAAATAGTCAGAGGTCAAGTCCAGGATTCATAGCACTATATCTAGTTTAAAAATTTAAGGCAATAAGAAAATTACAGAACTCCCCTTTTGGCTCTCTAGCTCCCGCTCCCTCCCTCCCTCTATCTATTTCTACTTTTCTCTCTCTCATCTTTTGTTTCTCTCTTGCAAACCTGAAAAGTTAATTTCGAAAACATACCTGTTGGTTATACATCAGACCGTCGGTAATAAACTAATGATTTGGGATCGTCGATTAAGGACAAAATAATAAAAAAAAGTGTATCAGTTGCTCTAGGGTTGATTTGTAGCATGAGTGATCGAAGAAACTGACCGTCAATTTATCAAGACCATCATAGGTCCATTGGTTAGCCATGGGTCCATTAATCGACGGTCTGTAACCATTCGATCGTAAAAATAAAGAGCAAAAAATCATTAGATATATGTCAGAAAGCCATCACAAAATTGAAGCATGAAAAAAAAAAACAAAGAACCTCGCTTCATTATAATCTTCACACTTATGATAATATTACAAATACAAATCTAATTATATATCGCATACTCTAATTTATTAATCTTAGAAGTCGTTCAACCAAAATCAAATGAACGAATACACAAATTAAACACAAAAATAAATATAATGCATTTAAATAAAGAATTAAACTATTTGTACTTAAATTAAAATGTTAGAAATGTCTCATAAAAGAAATAGAAGTAAAAATGGTCAAAATACTCCTATGTACCCTCATTTCCCTCTTCAATATCCTCCTTTGCTCGTTATTTTTTCCTCAAGTTTGTCCGATGCCAGACACATCCAATTCTACTTTCATTCTGATCTCATATTCTGACTTCATCTAAGCAAGCTGGGCAGGAATTCGTGTCTCAATGTCTGCAATGAATGCGACAACCTTCCTACAAATCACTTCCTCCTGTGCAACAGACTAGATGAGTTGAATATAATGGACGAGTGATGAGTGTCATAGTCCTGTGCCAGAGAACCCAATCCTGAGACCCTTCCCTTCTTCTTACCTTCAACATCCTTTCTCTACAGTTCATAGTGAGATGGATCATGATTTGGGATCGTGAGCCCTCCTGTGTGAGGGGTGCGACTCTCCTTCAACAGCTGGAAGGTTTTTAATAAAAAAATTTAAGAAAAAAGTTAGAGATAAAATTAAATTCAATAATTATTTGAATTCTATAACAATTATTCTTGTTATTTACATGTGTAACCTAGGATTTGTTGTCAACTCAAGTGTGGTCTAACTGGCACTTATGGGTGTGTGCATGAAACTCAACATCAGCAGACTTTATTTCTAACTCAAAGGCCTACCAAGTTAAGAAAATAATTAGTATATATTATTTTACAAGAAGAATTAATATGAAAATTAACTCTTAGTAGCCTCCTCAAAAACTCGGTATGTTGGAGCGCCTCACGTGTATGTTTGGAGGCACCCATGCCTCCATAGTGAGAGCACCAATTATCTTTTACCTATTGACTCATCATTCGATAATCTGGAGCATTCAGAGCATTGAGCAATCCATCAAACACATCCTCCTCATGCGACAAAGGGTGCTAATTTGTCTCTTGTACCTTGCTAAACTTGTCACAAAGTTGATCACTCCCTTTTTGCTTGAAGCTTCTTGTAATATATATATATATA
>JXCR01076370.1:0-43580 GCA_002079205.1 Phalaenopsis hybrid cultivar
AATTTGAAAATGACATATTTCAAATCATTTGAAAGAGTAAAATGCAGCGAATATGTGGTATAAGACCCAGTCCTAAAACTGGAGGGTGATTCTACTTCGGACTCACTTCGGTCAACACTGCTAGTGACTTCTAAGCCACCGCACATATTGGGGTCCAACCCAATTAGACCCATCCTGAAGGTCTGGAGATTCCAGAACCTCTCTGTTTAAAGGTGATTAAACAGATGGCTCCATAATCCACAAAGAGTTGGTTATACCTGCCCAAGGAAGAAATGAGCGAGGTATGCAAACAAAATAATAGTAGTTTGGCCCACTAGGGACATGAAATCACTATCGATGTTTGAAAACAAAAACCACTTAATCAAAATGGAGAGAGAAACTATTCCCCAGCGGAGTCTCCAAATTAGAAATTGTCGGTCGCCAGAATGAATATCCCGACGCCCGATTTTAAAAGAGGTTTAATTTAATGTATATATATATATATATATATATATATAAATTGAAAAAAAGGTAATATTTTAATTTTTTTGAAATTCAAGAACGGACCGATTTCATATATGCAATAGTTTAAATGATCGAGCACAACACCGTAAGCGAAACATCTATCCAGATGAATAAACATATTACGTACTAGCGCTGCTTGAATAAATAAACTAAAGATTCTATGATATTTGTTTTAGTCTGTGAACCTTTATGTTTACCGACAACTTCCCCTATTTAATACGAGAGATTAAATAGGGTTTATTTTAAGTTGGGTTCTTAAGTTTTCTACAGGGGCAAACTGCTATAATTAATTACATCTTAAATGACTGAGATCACTTAAATGACCTCTTTGTTTAAGGGTGATTAAACAGATGGCTCCATGATCCACAAAGAGTTGGCTATACTTGCCCAAGGAAGACATGAGCGAGGTATGCCAACAAAAGAATGGTATTTGGACCACTAAGGACATGGAATCACTATCGACGTTTGAAAACAAAACCACTCAATCAAAATGGAGAGACGAACTATTCCCCAGCGGAGTCTCCAAATTAGAAATTGTCGGTCGTCAGAATGGATATCCCGACGCCCGATTTTAAAAGATGTTTAATTTAATGTATATATATATATATACATTGAAAAAAGTAATATTTTAATTTTTTTGAAATTCAAGAGCGGACTGATTTCATATATGCAATAGTTTAAATGATCGAGCACAACACCGTAAGCGATACATCTATCCAGATGAATAAACATATTACTTACTAGTGCTGCTTGATTAAATAAACTCAAGATTTTATGACATTTGTTTTAGTTTGTGAACATTTATGTTGACTGACAAGTTCCCCTATTTAATACGAGAGATTAAATAGGGTTTATTTTAAGTTGGGTTCTTAAGTTCCCTATAGAGGCAAACCCATATAGTTAATTACATCTTAAATGACTGAGATCACTTAAGAAGACTCTCGATTAAGATCAGTGGTTTTATCTTCAAGATTGCAAAGTTTAAGTTTCCAAGGATAAATATGAGGAAATCAAAGGGAGAAAGGGCTCAAAATATGAACAGTTATTTTTCAGGAGTCAATGGAGTGAAATGTAGGGGATGTCAAGATTCAGGGAGAAACTCAATGGCTTCCCAACTATCCTACGATTGAACCTTAACTCTAAGGAGACATCCTACGCCTCGTCGTCGTGGTCTCGATCGTCGCCCTCCGTCCGCTTACTTCCACGTTCCGCTTCTTGTGAAGTCTACTCTAAGCTCCTAACAAATTGATTAGAGGTTCAAGGTTGTGGTGGGTATAAATGTACAGTTGTTGAGTCAGTGGCTCACTACAGTGTACCTTCTAAACCAGGTGTCCCACTGACCTCTAAACTAAAAGTCCCCTGCAAGTTTGTAGAAACAACATGAGTTATAAAAGGAACATGTGATGTGGCATGGTAAACAACAAATGATAATATTACAGGCATGAATTATGTGTATATGCAGTAAAGTGTACAGTAACAAAAGTAAATGTGTAATCGTAAAACAAACCTGTATACCTGACGTGTCGGCAACTCCTGAAAAGACTCGAGAAAAGGCGACATATGACCTAAATTAACTCGAAGAAAATTCACGAAAACACAAGGAAAATTCGGAGAAAATTATAAGTGTTTTTTCAAAGGTTTCGATAAAACCGTAACAAACACATAAAGATTCAATTTCGATAAAAAACGTAAGAAAACACCAAAAAAATTTCGAAGAAAGAAAGTCGTAAGCATTCGGGTCGGGCTAGACTCAGAATTAGGTATTTTTGAGGGACTCTAAAGGCAACTATCGGTCACCCGTATGTATAGAGTCTGCATTCAACTAAAAATGTGTCCTACTATACCAACTTAGGAGGACACTCTTTAGCCCAATATCGGCGATTGACAAGTGGACAATCGAATTATACTAATTAAAATTTGTATTTTTTGCATGCATTTAGGTTTAATGCATATAAAAAGTGACATCAATTTTGGTAGTCAAAATACTTTTTTGCAAATAGCGTATATGTTCTTATTATTTTCTTTTTATTGAAAATATGATTATCCACAAGTCAATCGCACTGTTGGGGCTAGGACCACCAACAATCTAAGAAGGCAAGAGTGTCCTACTAGTGTAGTGTCGGTGAATAATATCATCATCCTACATTTCACCGAGTCTTGGGATTGAGTCTCGATATTGTAGTATAGAATATTATTTTGCTTTACCACCAAATGTCATTATCATCAATGCCTAATACCCGAAAAACGACCGTCCAACTTACGACCTTCCTTGATAGTTACATATATAGCCAGAACTATATACGTGCACACTTATGTATCCGACATAAGTTTAAAACTCAAACCAAGAAGCAAGGAAAGTGAACCGAAAAGCAAGAAATAAAAAAAGAAAGAAGACTAACCCACCTCCAAAATCAATTTAGGGAAGAAAAGCTAAAGTAGTAGGAGGGTTAGCCTAAAACATCGGTGAGACTCCTTGAATGAGCAATGAGATGGGCACACTTCCCGATGCTAGCCATGAACAACCCTGAAATGCACAATTTAGATTTTCCTTCTCTCTTTTTTTTCATCTCTTTTTATTACAATCAATTCAGCCCGCAGAACTGGGCCCCGAAATATCTCCAAACATTTAATAGATCGTTCCTCGAAAAATGGACATTCAAATTCTTCCCGGTAACAAAGATTGAAGATTGCAATTTATAAAGATTAAAACATCCAATTCTAATTCAAATTAAAGCTTCCATGAGGTATGAGTCCCATGCAACATCAAGGAACCCAAACAGGTGCTCTTGGGTAGGAACAACAGGGGGACCAAACAAATCAACACCCGGGTAACCGGCCCAACACAAAGACCCTCAAATGGGTGCTCTCGGGTAAGGTTAACAGACAAACCACCCAACTGACACAAAAAGGAACCATCTAGATGCTCACGGGTAGGGGCAACAAGGAACACATAACCACATTAGGTGACCACAGCTAATGAGCAAAGGCAACCACCAACAATAAGTTCACGGGTAGAGGACAGCAACAGGGAAAACCCACAACCACAACACAAACAAGAGAACCACAAACAAGGACACCTCACGACCAGGGGCAACAAGGAACACATAACCACATCAAGTGACCACAACTAATGAGCAAAGGCAACCACCACCAATAAGTTCATGGGTAGGGGACAACAACAGGGAAAACCAACAGCCACNGAGGGTTAGCCTAAAACATCGGTGAGACTCCATGAATGAGCAATGAGATGGGCACACTTCCCGATGCTAGCCAGGAACAACCCCGAAATGTACAATTTAGAGGCCTCCAAGCTATTCTCAAACCTTTCTCAAATATCAAAAGATTTTCCTTCTCTCTTTTTTTTCATCTCTTTTTATTGCAATCAATTCAGCCCGCAGAACTGGGCCCCAAAATATCTTCAAACATTTAATAGATCGTTCCTCGAAAAAGGGACATTCAAATTCTTCCCAGTAACAAAGATTGAAGATTGCAATTTATAAAGATTAAAACATCCGATTCTATTTCAAATTAAAGCTTCCATGAGGTATGAGTCCCACGCAACATCAAGGAACCCAAACAGGTGCTCTTGGGTAGGAACAACAGGGGGACCAAACAAATCAACACCCGGGTAACCAGCCCAACACAAAGACCCTCAAATGGGTGCTCACGGGTAAGGCTAACAGACAAGCCACCCAAGTGACACAAAAAGGAACCATCTAGATGCTCACGGGTAGGGGCAACAAGGAACACATAACCACATTAGGTGACCACAGCTAATGAGCAAAGGCAACCACCAACAATAAGTTCACGGGTAGAGGACAGCAACAGGGAAAACCAACAGCCACAGCACAAACAAGAGAACCACAAACAAGGACACCTCACGACTAGGGGCAGCAAGGAACACATAACCACATCAAGTGACCACAGCTAATGAGCAAAGGCAACCACCACCAATAAGTTCATGGGTAGGGGACAACAACAGGGAAAACCAACAGCCACAACACAAACAAGAGAACCACAAATAAGGACACCTCACGACCAGGAGCAGCAAGGGGAAGGCCACCAGCCAACACCAAAAGGGATCATAGCCGGATGCTCACGGGCCAAGAGCAACCGGCGGAGAACACCAGCCCCAAAACAAGCTCTTCAAAGCCTTAAAAACCAAAATTATAATTCAGCACATATTTCAAACGAGGCAGCAGTTATAAGAAGCAAAACCAAACCCCAAACTAACTTCTTAAAACATTAGAACAGATTCCAACATATATTTGAATAGTAGGAATAACAGAAAATAAAACCAAGCCCCAAAGCCAACTGCTCAAAACACCAAACAGATTCCAGCATGCATTCGAATAGAAGCAGCAGCATAAGGAGCAAAGGGCCACCCAAAACAAGTTCCACGGGCTTTAAAAAACTAAATTTTTCATGCAACACATGCTTTGAACAAAAGGGGCATCTAGGAAATAAAACTGAGCCATCAAAACAAGCCCCAAAAGCTTTAAAAGANCAAAACAAGCTCTTCAAAGCCTTAAAAACCAAAATTCTAATTCAGCACATATTTCAAACGAGGCAGCAGTTATAAGAAGCAAAACCAAACCCCAAACTAACTTCTTAAAACATTAGAACAGATTCCAACATATATTTGAATAGTAGGAATAACAGAAAATAAAACCAAGCCCCAAAGCCAACTGCTCAAAACACCAAACAGATTCCAACATGCATTCGAACAGAAGCAGCAGCAGAAGGAGCAAAACCGGGCCACCCAAAACAAGTTCCAAGGGCTTTAAAAAACTAAATTTTTCATGCAACATATGCTTTGAACAAAAGGGGCATCTAGGAAATAAAACTGAGCCATCAAAACAAGCCCCAAAAGCTTTAAAAGACTAATTCTCTATCTAACATGTATTTCGAACAAGAAATGCAACCACAGGGAGCCAAACCGAGTCCCCAAAGCAAACTCCAAAAGCCTCCAAGAACTCAATTATTTCACCCTGCATATGTTTCGAATGGGGGGCAACAACAAAGAACAAAATCAAGCCCCCAAAACAAGTTCCAAAGGAAAACCTCAGCATTAAATCAGTTCGGCGGGGAGAAAAGAGAAAACCGCAGCCTTGCCAGGCAAAAATGACCTCAAACTTCCACATACAGGTACAAATATGATAAGAACATAAGGAGGAAGCTTGCACATGCATAATCATTAAAGCATGCCTTTCTTGTAAGCCTATATCCTTAACTAATCTACATGGAGCAGTTAAATTAGATTTAACAGAAATGATAAAAGTCAAAACATTCAAAGTAGTAAGCGATGACTCCCTTTTTTTTTAAGAAAATGGCAAGATAATCAGGTGCACGCCAAGGTAAAACCCAGCTCAAGATTCTCCTTTTTTTTTCTTTTTTTTTTTGGCGTGAATCAACATCTTTCACATGAACAACACCAAACTCAAAATAGAGCAGAACTAGAACCGCAGGAAACTAAAGAGAAGCAAAAGAAGAGGTTAGCTCTCTCGAAACTTTTAAAAGCAACAAAAGAAAAGCCACAGAACCTCCAAACACCAAGCCTACAAGCACCTAGCCGAGCAGAAATTTTGGCAGAACCTCCCCAAGCTCCAAGTTTCGAAATTCCAACTATGATAATTCCTCAAGGGTGATGTAGCAAAACTTGAATATTGATTTCCTTCATCCATAACATTCCACTATATCGAGGAAAATCAGGTTGATACCAGAGAACACAAATCACAACTAAAATACAAATATTATTGTTGAAATTCAAAAAGATTACAAAGACTCTTAAAACAGGAACAAAACAACACAACACAACTAACACTCTAGAGTGAGGACGAATATAGAGGGATGTGGCTAGACAACAGGCGGGCAGGCAGGCTGGTTGGGCAGTTGCAGCAGCAGTAGAAAGTTCAACCTCATTTTTCAAAATTTTTGTCTGCTCGTTGTAGGTGATGGAGTTGTTGTAACCTCTGAGTCTGAAGGCTCTTCAATTTGGGCCCTAAAAGCTCCTGAATCCCACGAACAATTGCACTGTCTCCAAAACGCTTGAAGAACCTTTCCCATTTGCGAGCAATGATTCATATCGATTCAACCTTCTAGTGTACACTACTGGACTGAACTAGGACTTCGAGTCACGTATATTCAGCTGAATTCTCCCAAAATAACCAAAGATTGGCTCAGCTTAATATGAAATGAGGGTAAATTGAAGCTCCATGAACAGTGGTGGTCATGGATGTAAGGGGTAGATCATAATACCCTAGAATACTCTCTATCATGACTATCTAATGTCTAGAATCAACACCTAAGTTCTGTTATCCTCTATCGTTACCAAAATTGATTATAATGACGCTTCTCTGCTGCTAAGGACACTTGTGAACTTGGAGGGTAGAAATATGATTCGCTTACCATCCTCGGTGAAGGGGTAGGTCTTACTGAACCTATCGTGTCGGGTCCTACAATCAAATTATCACATTCTCCCCAAAAAAACATAACAGGCATCAATGGACACCACATTGCACCACGCCTACGCCTGCAACCGACTTGCATTTGAAAACTCCACTAGACACCTCCTGGCAATGCTAACCTTGTTCTCCTTCTTCAACCAAGTCAGTGAGTACGATCAGGAATGTCTCTACGTCACAAAGCTCAATTTGCCCACCATTAATGTTGACATCACATTCTTGCCACTAACTCCATCGATGATGATGTTGCATAATTTTCCCTTCACGGCGCAACGAGTGTAAAATATATTATGGCCAAGCTACTCTTGCTCCCTTGGTGCGCCTCAGTCTAAATGACCCATCGAACCATAATCATCTTTCCCTCATCTGATGAAAGTTGATACTCCTCACCTTTTTCTTCAGTTGCTTCCTCATTGTTAACTTGCTCCATTGCATCTGCTGGGTAAAGGAAACAACTCGGTTTGTGGAGCAACAGGAGGCGATGTGCCCAAATCTGTGGCACCGAAAACATTTTCTGGTTGGAACCGTAGTGGTTATGCTACTTTTCTCAAGCTTCTTACTCTGAGAAAACAAGGAAGCCATGAGTGTCGGTTATGTATTATTGATATGAAGGCATTTTAGTCCTAGATTATGAATGTGATCAATTTAATTGTTTAAATAAACATAATCCAAAACGGTCTCTTAACTAAAACAATCCCTCGCATCTACTTCAAAGACAAATTTAATATTTTTTCCCTTCCTATATTATTTAATGATCAAAATGTATACCTGATTGAGATTTTATCAATTTTGATACGTAACAGTTTCCTTTTTACGATGTGCATCTCAATAACCTTCTCATATTTTTGAAAGAGTGTAAATTTTGATCACAATTAAACTATCATCTGAAATGAATAAAGCATGTTCTCTAACTTTGTTTCAAGATGGACTAATGCTCACTTAATTTGAAAGTTCAATATCTAATAATTTTATTTTGTATTTTATTTTTTTTAAACATATATTATCCTAAGTTCACAATAATTGCCTTTACAGAAATCAAGGGGTTGTTAAACGATGTGGGATAACACAAGAAAAGTTAGGTAAGTTGTAGAATGAGAGAAGAGAATGGGAAGATAATGTTGGGTCTCAAGGGCTGGATAACAAGCTCGAATAAGAAAACTACTGGTTTGACAAAAAGTCGACGACAAAGGAGGCCTTTGAATGTCTAGGAGAGATCAACACATTGATCCAATCAGATGACAGATATACACCTCAAAGAAATCAAATGATACAAAACTCTAATAGAGAATGAAGATAGTCTCTAATACATAAGCCAACGCAAATGTATACAAAACGGGTTCGAAACAACATATTTACACTAAAACACAAATTAAAACCCTAATTCAAACTATAATAATACTACAATAATAGCAAAAGAGTCTAGCACGGGGCAGAGAGTAAATGCATGAGAGAAATCATGTCTTCAAGAATTTCACGAGATGGAGCCAGACCTAATCCAATCCGACCATCATGTGATCATGAGAGAACGCACCAACATCATACTCCTCGGACATGAGAAGCTTCACCTTTATCTCCGGAAGCTTCTAAAATCAATCTACTATCAGCATAGCAAAATTATTGCCTTGTTATGTCTTGGGCAACCCTACTACAAAATCTTTGCTCACAACCACCTATGGCAACTTTAAAACACATGAATAATTCAATGGTCGACTTTTGTAGAATAAATAGTCATAGATCTTTGGCACAATTAGAACCAAAACTACACATGGCCGAGTACTGTCATGGAAAAAGTCTATAGTCATCAAGGTTGTAGCATGCATCTACCACTTCGGATACCCAGTTGATCGCATCCCATGGGTGGGTCAACTTGAAAGAACATATCCTAGAATGAAATCTTTGGCATGTTATTTCTCCTTTGGTGGTGTCAGCCCAAAGAGTAAGTTATCAGTCAGGACAACCGGAAGCTCTATCAGTAGGAGCTGCCATATGTCTAGCATGGGCTCCTCGAACTCACTAGCTTCTATGACCAAAAATGCTAATCATAATGGCGCCTTTCACAAGGCTTGTAGAAAGGTAACTTATGGAACTATAGTCTAAGACATATCAATATCCATTACCTCGAGCTCATTCCAAGATAAGAGTGATAAGCTTGCCAACCTTGGAGAAGAAATAGGTGTCCTTGTAACCATCATAATATGTGTAACGATTGTACTACATAGGAGGACCTAATATAATTTGGCAAACAACTATAGTTATCATATCACCACATGTTCAAGAACTTGCCTCTAATACAAAACTCCATTTGGCACCTTCAANATAAGTTAACAGTCAAGACAACCGGAAGCTCTATCAGTAGGAGCTACCATATGTCTAGCATGGGCTCCTCGAACTCACTAGCTTCTATGACCAAAAATGCTAATCATAATGGCGCCTTTCACAAGGCTTGTAGAAAGGTAACTTATGGAACTATAGTCTAAGACGTATCAATATCCATTACCTCGAGCTCATTCCAAGATAGAGTGATAAGCTTGCCAACCTTGGAGAAGAAATGTGTCCTTGTAACCATCATATATGTGTAACGATTGTACTACTTAGGAGGACCTAATAGAATTTGGCAAGCAACTATAGTTATCATATCACCACATGTTCAAGAACTTGCCTCTAATACAAAACTCCATTTGGCATCTTCAATCCATTACGATTTTATTCAATTTCCTGAATAAAGACAATGAATAAGGTTGGGTGTGCTTTTTGTGTGGAAAGACGCTTGTTTACCATTTGGTAGGAACTACGTTCTTATAACTACATGTGTCTTATATAAGATTACACATTTTCATTCACGATGCAACGAGTATGCAAACTATTGTAGTGGAAACTATTACTCCTCATTTGTGTCTTCATCTTCTTCTACCACTGCCCATTTTTTCTATTGCCCTTAGTTCATTGAAAGATATCCCCAATTGTTTAGGCAATTAAACATAATCTGTCTAAAATTGTGATGCTTGAAATATTTTTGGGCAGGAAAGGAATTGGGAGTGTTGATTGCATCCACCTTTTCTTCACCTTGGGTAGATTTCTCCTCGCGAGGGATCAACTTGGGTGCTATAATGGCCCTTACTGCCTGATCTTGAAGTTGAGTCCTATTTGTAAGCTGTGGTGGTCCCTTAATGATAATGTTTCTCCACCTTCAAAACTAGGATCTGCATATCGAGCATGGACCAACAAGCTGCAACTGCCCAAAATTGCTAATGAATGACTTCAATCCTTCAAGATTCCTCACCAATGACTTATGAGTCCAGTAACTCAAATTTCAGCATGAATTGATCATATTCAAATGTACACTACTTTACAGAAGAATCTCTCTAACGCAAGTTGTACAAATTTAGCAATTTCTTGCTTAAAATGCGACAAAAAATATTTGCGCAACATTTCAACTTTCATCTTATACCATTTGACAAATTTACTCTGTCCTTCCTGCTGTCAAAAATGTTTCAGGTTTTCCCACCACAAGAAAATATTATTCCCGAGTTTGATAGTTTTCAATTTAGCTTTTGTGCCCTAGGGAATATCTTTGCACTAAAAAATTTATTGCACTATTCGCAGCCCTCAATGAATTCGTCCAAATTCAAACATTCGTCAAAATCTGACAAGTAGAACTTCACCCCAAAATCATTGACCCTCCTCGGCTAGTCACTGCCAAATATCCAGGTCACTGGTTATTTATATCTAGAAACTCGATTTTCTCCTCTCGATCCAACAAGTAACCATTATGATAAGCTAACCTTTCCGACTTCTCTCTTCTCAAATCTTTGCCACAGTTGAAGGACCTCCCCATGCATGTCTTTCATTGTAAGAGCATGAGCAGATGATAATGGCTAAGAAATCAGGGTCTCGATGGCTTAACAACAAGCAAAAACAGGGAAACCATCAGATGACTATAAAGTCGACGATGCAAGAGGCTTTCAGACGTCCAAAAGAGAAAATTATCTTGATCCAATCAAGTTACAGGAACATTATTTTAATAGAATTCAAAAGATATAATACTCTAATAGAAAAAACAAGAGAAAAATAACCTTTGATCCTAAACTAAAACATAAGTCTAAAACAACATACTTATACTAAGGCATAAAAAAAAAAGATCACCACCTCGAATAAGAATAATATTAAAATATAAATACAAGCGTCCCAAAAGAGCCAGAGCAATAAAGGGGGCAAGAGAAATCCCACTTTCAGAAATTTCACAAGACAGTCTATTTCAATTTGATCCTGCGATCACAGACTTGCCAGATCGTGAGAGACCGATCCTGCATCATACCGAACACCCAAAGATATCTTAGATCATTAACCTACTTTTAAATACAAATTTATGCATGGATATTAAGATTTAATTTAAGTTATAACCTATAAACTAGGCATTGTTTCACAATATAAATGCAATTTATTTGTAAGAATTTAGACCTAAATCAAATTACAAACTTGTAGAATCCAATAGATTTGCAGCCATTAGTTTCGAAGGTGGAAAGAAATTCAATAATTTGATTTAGTATATTAGGGCAAAAAAATATACTAGAATATAAAATGTTTCAAGAAAGTAATATTCCCTCACCCCCTCCTAATCTCGATTTCAACCCTTCGTTACATAGAGCATTATTCATAATCACCTCTCCTGCAAACAGGCCGCCCTTTTTATCCTCACCTCCCTCTTTTACTCACTTCTCTCTCCATGCCCCCCCATTATTATTGGTGGGGGGAGGTGTTTCTACCATTTTTCACGCCCTTAACTACAAAATAAAAAACATCTCCTACTTAACTTCCATCCTCTCATCATAGACCCAAAGAACGGAGCAAGTGAAGGAAACTCATAAAACCAACCCAAAAACCCCAACAATCATTACCACAAACTTCGCTTATTTATTATAAGCATTGCCGTTGTCGTTAACACCTCAATCCTTCAATAATCCCGCTCATGAACTTTATGGATCCTCACTTCTCATACAATCTTCATATTGACCCATCAAGATCTTTCATTACACCAACTTCATCTCACTTGTGCATAACACATTTGCACACCGTGTGATGCAAGATGATTTAGGGTTAAAATTTCCAAATACAACTTGAATGAAGCAATGTATGCAAACAACATCTAAGGACTTAAGATGCACATAACAAAGGCTACTAAATAAGAAAAAAAAATTTATCTGTAAACTTGTAAATATAAGTTGAACCCAAATGATAATGTAAATGCTCAACTAAAATCAATAAAATTCAAATCATTCAAAATCAACAACCTGTTGCAATTTATTAAATACAATTAAAATCCCAATTACATTAAATTTGAATAAAATCAAAATTCCTGGTAAACTAATAACAAGATATGAAGAATCCAAACGATAATTCACCAAAATATGAAACCCAATGCTCTAGTGCAAGAAGATGACTTCCCCAAATGAGGTAATTACACTTCTACGATACTCCGAAATTTAAAGCTGAAAAGAGAAAAACTACTTTATCGAAGTTATTATTTAGAGGTGTCAGAATAGTTATTTAAAAACATTTCACCTTAGGTTAATAAATATGATTGGCAAAAAATTAACTTGGTTACAAATATTTCTAAACTTTAGAACTTCTTTGCATGATAAAAGTAAATCTATAAAAGCCTCATTCAATGTTTCACGAGTTTTACTTCTTTAAATTTGAATTTCCTTCTTTAAACAGCAACAGTACTTAAATTCCCACAATACCGTCAAGTCTAGAAAACCTACTAATAGAAAACCTCATGCATATGAAGCCTGCCTATGACAAGAATAATGCATGAACAACTCAAGGCCATTGCTAAAATAATGCTAAAATACATAGCTAGCTATGAAGTAGAGACCACATATACCAAATAAACTCCCACAAAAACCACCCCACTTCGACAACCATAAGCAGCACTTAATAGAAAATAAAACTAAAAAAACAAAATAGTAAGCAAACATAACTACATTTGTAAAGTTGAGAGGCACAAT
Source organism: Phalaenopsis hybrid cultivar (assembly GCA_002079205.1). Lineage (NCBI taxonomy): Eukaryota > Viridiplantae > Streptophyta > Magnoliopsida > Asparagales > Orchidaceae > Phalaenopsis > Phalaenopsis hybrid cultivar. The sequence continues at coordinate 12,977 of JXCR01076370.1, forward strand.
TGAACTAAACTAATTCCATGTCAAACCATATGAATAAACCTATTAAGGGAATCAAGCTCCTAGACAATATAACATTGACATGTTCCAAAATCAGAAATTTAAAACTACAAAACAATATCACCATAAAATAAAGAAATTAAATGAAACAGACTCAAATCATGTTTAATTAATGCTTCAGATGAGCATAAATACAATTTTTCAAAGCCATTCACTTTTTCCCAAAATTAGGTGGAGAAAAGCCTAGAATAAAGTGATATTAATTTTCCTACCAAAATCGATGCCATTTAGAAAATTAAACTGTAAGAAAGCATATCAGAGCATGCCTACCTGGGCTACTCGTTCAATCTCTAAAAGCAACAACCCTTTACGACTCTCAGGTACTTTCAGAAAAAGAACTCTTCGGATTTCTGTGTACACATAAAAAGTGATGCAAAAATCAGTAAATGCTTTAGCATGAAGTCCAATTAACATGCAAAATAAGAAAAGGAGAGTACCAGCTTCAAGTAAGCATCGAGAAAACATTTACAGAAGTGAAACATCGCAGTTCTACCACAAAAAAAAAAAGTAACATATCTATTTCCAAGAAATTCAGAATGCATTCTATAACATTAGGTAAAATTGAAAAAAGTTCATGTTTTATGCATAACTCATTTCATATTATCTTGAAAAATAGCATAAATCTCGATGTGATATGATTATATTTGATCAAAGCAACCATTTAAGGTGCAAATTTCGAGGCATTATATTTAGTCTCCTTTCTCAAACATCGTAGCGGATAACCCACTTCTTCATAAGGTTTGCAAGGGAACATGATCAAACCATATAATGATGTACAGCTGGTGAACCAACTTTATCATTTGCTATGTTCTGGATCTATGAATACACTGCAAATTGAGTAGCTAGACCTCTAATACTTTTGACATGCCTGACGTATCATATTTCATGATTACAAGCAGGAAGGAGGCGGTCGTTGATGCTATTAAGGTTATGAAGTGCAAATCCAGAAAAGACAAGTCTAAGAAGCACAGGCAAAAAAAGTCAGTTTAAATAAGGTAAACCAAGGTAAGAATTGGGTTTGAACTGATCTGACCTCATATCCAATCCAACACGGGTGTAATCAGTGTACCCAAAACTGGCTGAATACCTTACTTTCTCCAACTGGAAAAGCTTACCATTTGTTAAATCATAATCCAGCTGCCCATAACATGTAACTCTATTCAATCAGATTCTAAAGGCCCTTCCCTGGTATCTGTCTCTCATCCTACCATCACTTCTTCCCGCTTTAACCGACTCCCTGGCCGCATGAAACAACCGACACCCAGAAAAATGTATTATACCCAACCAAAAAAACAGCACAAAATGGCGTTCACCACCTATAATGAATATTAAACCACCAACATCTACAGCAAGGACTCCTCACTATTTTCTTATAAAACAAGAAGGTCAAATGTGTCAAGAAGCCTTGAATAATCAAGGTTTTACGCTTGACAAACCTACTTATCAACCATTGTTGTTGTTGAAACCCAACTTTCTCCTACCAAAGATAACCATCTCAACTAACTACAGTCCAAATTGAGGCAAAACCCAACATCTGTTATTCCTCTTTAGGTAGCATTCTTCCCCATCGATAATATTCGTCGAGCAAATGTTAGCAATATGAATGGCGATGATGAGAATGAACGATTATTGACTATGATAGATGAAGCACTAGACCTTTTAAAATGGAAGCAAAAGTGGTTATTCATACTTATAATAGAATAATCAATGTTTAGAAATTTAATGCATGGATTGACCAACTAGAAATATACTTCACCTTGCATGGGTTCAATATTCATGACAAAGTAGTGTTTTCTCGACATAAATTAAGCAACTAAGCTTGGTGAAATTTTCACTTAAAAAGATATATTCATCAGAAAAATAAACAAGAGGCAGCTCAAAAGTCATCAAGGCTGAAAAGATACAAGAATTAGATCATCAAAAAGATACTCAGCATAAGCGTCCACAATAAAGAAAGGACGAGAAGAAGAATATATCATGATTTGTGAATTGGATCATGCAAATATAAAAGAGATCATGATCGTAGAAGTTTTAAAAATAATATTTCCCAATAAAAATGTCAACGGTGGTGATTCACCAATCACAACGTTGAGATTGATGAGGATGCTGCAAAAAGTTATTAGACATGATTGGATCATAGATTGTGCATCATACAAAGGAGATCAAAGCTTTAGAAGCTAGACTAAGGATAAAATTTAAAATTGCAACAAGGATGATTTTTGAACTTTTTAACAAATTTTGGGAAACTTTGCTAAATTCAAATTAGGACAAACACAAAGCAACAATTAGTGGTGTAAGTGAGCCAAGCTAACTCGCGAACTGGTTCAGTCTCCACTCGATAAGTTGCCCATGAACCGAGTTAGATTAGCTAACAAACAAAACTTATGACAGCCCCGACTCGACTTGGTAGCTTAAAAGTCGGCTCATTTAAAAAATATTTAATAAAAATACACTTAAATATATTAAAATTCAAGAAATTTTGCTTAAATTATTAAAAAATTTTAACAAAATGATATTTTATATTTCATATTAAATTACTTCTTATTAATTATTTCTTAAATGCTCATTTTATTGTCATTTCATTAAATTAAAAATTTTTCTTTATTTCATACTAACCAAGTCGACTCATGAGCTGGCTCAAACTCTAAGAATTAAGCTTGAGCTCAAACTCGATTAATTAATCTAGCTCAAGCTTTAGCTGAGTGTTGCTCAAGCTTGGCTCGTTTACAACCCTAGTAACAATCATTCGGCTTTGAGCTTATCTAGTTGATTAGTTTCAGATAGAGTATCACTTCTTTTAAGCGAGTTCATTTAAAAAGCGGATTAGAACAACCTCTTTTGTAATTTTCTATTTAGAGGCTTAAAACTCTACAATAAAATTAATTAGCCATCCAAATTTTCTCCCCAGAACCTTCTCTTCCGTTTTCCATCTACTTTTTTTTTTTGTTCTTGTAACTTTAAGACTGCAATTTTTTGTTTATGTCTTTGTACAAAAACGTAAAAACCGACAGAAATTGATGTCATTAGTTGCCTCATGCCTAGGTGTTGCTGCTATTTGTCCTTTGTTGTTTGCATTTTAAAGAGGGATAGGGAGCAATAGGACAATTAGTCATGTTTACTTTTATACAACTTTTGATCTGTAAAAATTGTGGCGCATTTTAAAGGCTTTTTGGGTATTTGAGTTTACAATTATACTTAACAACTTTGCATGTAATTTGTAACTTAATTATGTTGCTTCCTTGTTGACGCAAAGCGTTTATTTCGCATTTCATGGTACCGTAGAATCTAGCAGAACGTGGGACGACATGATGCCACAATTCAGTCGATATGGCAGCCGGCAAAGCCACCAAATTTTCATATTTTAAGCATAGTTCATCCCTTTTTTTATTTATTTCCTATTTTCTTTTACTCTAAGTATGATTTTTTTTCTTCAGAGACTATTGATATGTCGTTATTTTCTGGTCCAGGAAACTTTTGCTTTGTGGGAGTATCATGGATATTGTACTATTTGATTTCCTATTTTGTAAGTGTTGTAACCTCTATCTTTTACAAGTGGTGTGGTTTGTATCTTGCTCACGAACAATCAATGGATCCTCCTTGTTGCACGTACTTCGTCAATTCCCTGTTCGACCATAGTTTTCAGTCGGTTCAACTGTTCAATGCATCGAATATGCTGCCCAACCACAGATTTCTCCATATATCTTCTTCTAAACACCGTCAAACGCCTCTATCCTCCTCTTACCCCTTCCACAATTACATCCCTACAAAACCAGCTTCTTAAACGCCTTCCAGAAATCCCAGAACGGTATCATATGATATCAGAGCCAGGCAAATCCTAATTTTTTTTAGGATTTAGTCTTTCTAGTCCCAATCCAAAATTCCAAAAAAAAAAAAAGTTCCTCAGTAGCCAAACCATTCCTACCACAATTTCTACCCCTAACCCTAAATTTTTAAAATGCAACATTTCTATCTTTACCAAAAATCCACCTTGACGCCTGCTACAAAAATAATAAACTTCAACCAACCTTTTATCTACAACCCTACATCAATCGAAAGCTTGGTCGAGAGAAAAGGATACAATGAAACCCATAAGAAATATGCAAAGAAGTGTCTAGGAGCTTACTATGAAGGATATACAATGATAAAACTTTCAATTACTAGAAAAGCTTACCGCCTTTGAGAGGAGACAACAATGATATCATCCATAACCTCAATGGTGACTCATCAAATACAGGAGAGGAAGTGAATCATTTTCATCGTAAAGATTTCATTGATGAAGAAAAAATACCCCAAAGATTTAACAATGAAACATTAAAGAAACCAAGAATTTTGAGTGAAGGTTGACTTGCCAGAATTTAAAGATCGTATAGATCTGGAAGAATTCATCAAGTGACTCCAGGTAGTAGAACAAATCTTTAAGTATAAGGACATTTCATCAAACAAGAGTGTAAAGCTAGGTGTGTTTAAGTTAAAAAAATGGTGCATCTTAGTGGTGGGAGAACATGAAGTGTCTTTGATATTGTGAAGGAAAAAGTGAAATCGCCGCATGGTATAAGATGTAAATGGAGATACAACACAAATTCTTACCCCACGTTACCGACAAAATATGCTTATTTAACTCCACCACCTATACCAGAGAGATTCTCTTATGGAGTACACAATTAAATTTGATCAACCCATATTGAAATAAGAGTTGGTGGAATCAGAGGAGTGCACAGTAGTGAAGTATCTAGGAGGACTAAGGTTGTCTATTATGAATGTGGTGCAAATCAGTCGCATTGGTCCATTAACTTACAAACCCTAGCTTTGCAAATGGAGAAATAATGTCACCTGACCCTAGCTTTGCAAACGAAGAAATAACGTCACCAGGTGACGCCCACAGTTTAAAGTTAGAGTTTAACCTCTCAATCAGGCAACAAGAATACACCAATTGGAACATCCTAGCTAACATTTAAGAAAAACTAGTTCAAAGTGGAGAAGATGTGGATGCATCCAGCACTCCAAAATCTGTCTCAGCAAAGATGTGCCTCAAAAGCCATGACTTTGGGCATATTTCATGTGATTGCCCTAATAAGAGGATGATCTCCTTCATTGAGCAAGGTGCGGTGGAGGAGGCGGAGGGTGAAGATTCATAGAAGTTGAATTGAGAGGAATATCAACTTGCAGGCAATTAGGGAGAGATACTAGTAATGAAGCTGAGCCCATTAGAGGCTCCAATAGAATTAGCATTTATTGTCCTAGAAGGTAGAAGCTCGAGGTAATAGGCATTCATACAAAGTTTAAAAATATGTGCCACAAATGACTTTTTTGCATGTGTTAAGAGCAGCATCAATAGAATCGAATTTGATTATCCAAGAGGATCATGAGTTCAAAGGGCCAATATCAAACATATGGCAAGCCTAGTAAGAATATTTCAAGATTTTTAGGCATATAATCTACCTCTGAAGTTGCACTGTTAAAAAAGATCCAATAGATCAGAGATGAGAAAGATTTGAGCAATTTCCAGAAGGCTCTATAGAGCAAATTTGAAGCTAAGTTCCAGTTTAGTTCAGCAGGGCACCCATTGAAAGATGGTCAAAAAGGAGGGATGAGCTACAGCATTAAAAATCACTTTAGGCGCTTTGTGGGAGAGAATATCTGACAGTATAATCCATGTCCTTCCAAAAAAAAGAAAGCTTCTCCTAGTCTAGGAAAATGACACAAAACGTCTGTTATGGAGTTCGCGGAATCGTAGAATTCCACCGAATGCTTGAATCCACGACTTGTGCTACAAGGTAGCCGATAGAGCCTCCTAAATTTTCTATTTTCAGCATATTTCTTTCCTTTTTAATTTACTTCATATTCATTTATTTCCTAAATTTCTTATTTTAAAGTAGGATTTTTACTCGAGAGACTATTTATATATTGTTATTTTATGGCTGTTCACTTTTTCTTTGTGTGAGTATTATGAAAATTGTAGTATATGATTTCTAGCTTCAGCAGTATTGTATCATATTCCTTTTGCGAATTGTGTTTTTATCATACCCAAGAACAGGTGGTGGATACTCCTCGCTTCCCGTACTCAGCTTCTCCCCTCTGTGTGAGTATTATGAAAATTGTAATATATGATTTCTAGCTCAGCAGTATTGTATCATATTTCTTTTGCAAATTGTGTGTTTGTATCTTGCTCAAGAACAGGTGGTGACTCCTCACCGTCCATACTCGTCTTCTCCCTATTTGCTCGTTGTTTTCCGTCCAGACAGTTGTTGAACATGTCGTAACTACTGTCCAACAGCAGATTTTGCCACTTATCTCCTTCCAAATACCATCGACCGTCCCTATCCTCATTCTCGTACTCTCCCACAACTACCTCCCCATAAAACCCACTTCCTAAACACTTCTATGAGCCCTACAACAATATCGCTTGTGTATTTGATATAAATGAATTAGATGATTTATGTCAGCGATGACTGAGTAAGATCAATCCTCCACCCAATTAGATTTGATTCGTGTAAGTCAGGGTGAGTGTTAGAGGGAATTATGTCTGGCCGAATCCTCCACCTTCGATGAATCACTGATTGGGTTGAAGGGGGTTAGCTAGGGTGTGACATGCAATTCCTCACTAGTCTTCATTTATTTCAACAATTTTACATAGGATCTATACCTTTTTGGCTTACAAGAAACATCATAATGCAGCTTCTTTATAGAGATTGGGGGTAGCAGAAAAAGGTTCTGCGGGAAGAAGTCTAAAATTCTGCGAAAGGGTCCTACCTCCCATACCAGACACTTTACCGCCTCCACAGAATAAATTCATTAAAAACATAAGAACTACGTGTCAACATATTCTTCGAAACCAATTGTCAGTGCTAAAGAGTATTAAACGCTATATGTATGAGCATTCCCTCAGAATAGCAGACACATCCGCCTAAGCTATAAAAAAGTTGGCAGGTAAAGATTCAGAAGTTCTCAAGAAAAAGCGTTATCTAGAGCATATTTAATAACAGGTAAGTTCAAAAATAACTAGAAAAGTGATAAAACTTAAACATGCATATTAGATAGAAAAGCACTTCATTTCTAGGTAAAAGCCATAACGAAGTCATCCATAAAATTCCTAATTAAAACTAAATATCCACAAGTTTTAAGAATTGAAAATTTACTTCAATTTTGCTACAAAACTCAAAAAAATCAAAATGACAGCATGCAATCAGCATTAAACACAACAGAAACAGTCAGATATGGTTTTTGTATAATTAACTTGCAATAATAAATTTATTAATCAAATTTTACAGATAGCATTCAACAAAACTATGAACAGTATCGTTTTAGGTCCATAAACGACATACAAATCAATGGAGTTTACATCCTACGGCTTTACAGTTTTGCATATCAATGCAAATGCGGAAACCACAAAAAAGAAAATGAGAACATGAACCTATCAATCACAGCCAAAAGGAGAGATCTAATATACTCTTACTGAAAACAAATCTACAGGGAAAACAGTATATTCAAAAATCACAAAATTTAGGTCAATGCATGTTACCTGGTAGGATAGCATAAATAAAACTGATAATTTGGCTAGCCAGAGCTAAGTGCTTCGAAGTTATCGACTTCAAACCAGATACCTGAAACACAAAACAAGCATACATGTAGTTCAAAGATTAAAAATCTGGGGCAACTCTTTTAAATAGATTAGCTTCACAGTCTTCATCAACTTTTGTGCCATTTTATTCAAAAGAATCCGTTGCATCAAATTTATTAAATATAAAACAATAATTATTTACCTTCTTAATTCATCATAACATAATATGCCAATAATACCTACATAAAAAAGATTGCCATGGAAAATAGGTGTAAAGAATGAGAACTTTGCCATCTACTGGTGAGATACATGATTGGATGCTAGGCCTGAGATCTCACACCCTTTCTAACAGCAATAGGTTGGAAAAATTCATTAAGGGGTTCAATAGAATTTAATTCAATAAGCGTTATACATGAAAGAAATTGAGTGATCGAGTTTTGTGAGTTTTCATATCCTTGAAAAGACAATTACATTTAAGTTTGGTACTTCCGACATGGTCCTAAAATATGGATAGTTTAGTTGAGTTCATTCCATGTTGGAGTATGGTTAAGTTTGCGACAATGGTGTTTCAAAGTTGCAATTATGGTCAAAATTTTCATTTGATAGGATTCTCCCAATGAATTTAAGGTTTGACAAAGTAGGTTTGATTCTTAAAGAATATCAAATCGATGAGCTTGTAGAACTTTCTTGTTATTAATGAGTAACACGTACAACACTTTTTTATTTGGAGACATTTGTGAGGTATTGGGTAAAGATCGCTTTGATGTTGTTAATTGATGGGAACAAGGAAGTAAACCAGAGAAGTATGAAGGGATTGGTGGAGATACTAAGTTGTTTGGAAATGAAAAAAGAAAAGTGAGAGGTCTTAAAAATCAAGACTCAAGAGGGCATTTTGTTGATGCAATATGTTGCAGTAAGAACAATTTCATCCCAAAAATTCCTTCGAGCATTAGAAGATAATATATGGGATGTAATGAATTCCAATAGATGCTGTTTTTTTTTTTTTTCAGCAATTACATTCTGTTGGAAGGTATCAACACATGAACTTTGATGCAGTCAATTTACCTTAACTTGAAATATCAATCCAAGAATTGAGGGATAAAATTCTCTCCTATTTTTTTTGTTCTGAAAGCTTGTATTTTGATTTCAAAGCTTGTATCTCCAAAAATCAGGTTAAAATTCTAGAATGTTTGGCAGGCTTCAACTGTTCTTTCATCACAAAGATCAATGTAATTCTAATGAGATCATCAGCCTGGTTGATAAATCATCTAGAACGTATAATATTATTAATTTTATAAGGTCCCCACACATCCCTATATACAATAAAGAGGTGAAATGCTTTGTAAAGTTAATTTGTAAAGATATTGTGAAAAAGTTTGATAATTGATAAACTCCGCACAAAAAAAAAAAAATTTAATTTTCATTGAATAATGTAGGAAATAGTTTCTTAAGATTATACAAAAAAAATTTGAAGGCTAGGCCGATAAAGCCACAACTTAACACCTTCGCTTAAGCCCAGTCTCACAGACGACAAAATGACTAAATGTTCAATTGTGCAAAATTAAACATTTATTAATAGGCTTATTGAATTACTAAAGAGTGTCGTGGAGCAAGTTTTTAAACTTTAGCCCATGAAAACTAGTTGAATTCAACAAAAGCTTGATTAGGAAGAAATCACTTATCCATGCTTCATGAATGATAAGATCGTAAACAAATGTGTTGAACACCGCCTTGTAGAGCCGATCAAGTAGTTATCTGCAACCTCAACTTGACTTGAAGGCTCATCATGTAGTGGAAGTTTGTTTGGTTCTATCATAATTAGCTTGTTGAATCGATAAGGAGCATGTTTTCTAGTATAGACTACTAGAGTAGTTTAAACCAATGAAGTCGGGAAATAAAGTTGTCGTTGAGTTCTTGAATCAATTGATATCTTGTCTTAGATGATACCAGAGTTATCCCAAACAACACTAAGAAAAACAAAAATTATTACTGAAAAATAAATAGACGGTTGCAACCATAATTGAAAGGGCATATACAACAACGCTACACATAAACTCACTGGGGGCCTATCCCGGGATGGTGGTGGTATGCTACAAGGATTGGAAAGGGGTGTTAGGTGGCTGGAATTGTGAGAAGAGTGTGGGGGTGGCAGTTACAGCAAGTAAGGGAGTATCAAGGGCTAGTTTGGAGTGGCAACATTGAAATATAACCACTGAAAAGATGTTTCTTCTTCTTCTCTAAAAGGGGCTTGGATCCAACTATAGGATATTATTTTTCACAAAAATCCTAAAGAGATTTCCCACGTAATTCATGCCTCATGTGATCATCTATTTGTGAGTACATTGTTGAACTGATTTTACTGCTCAAAGGGCTCAATATTGTCTTCCAAAAGTAGCTCAAAAGCTTTTAACCTCTAATATGTTGGACTTCACTCAGCAAAAGCAACTCAAGAAGTAGCTTATATATCTAAGAAATTTGAATTTCTCTTATCGGGAATTGTCATGCCTCTAGTGTCAGTTTCGGGAACTCATGGGCCTTTTGAACATCTAATGTCAATCCTATTGATGTTCCTCTCAACTCCTACAAAACAGCAGTTTGAGGCAGCACAATCTCAAACATTGTATGAACATACATTACCTCAAACTCACTCCCTTCTCAAACAGCCACTGTTACTTCAGCTAGAGAACTGGCTTCTCTTCCTCGTTTGTTGGAAGTTGAGAATCCACTCTAAAAGATTCATCTTCTACTAGATCACTGTTTATTTCTTCAATTGCTCCCTAATCATTGAAAGAGATCATTCTTCTAGTTGTGCAATGATTCGGTATTTCCAAATCCATGACATTTGAAACACTTTCTAGATAAGATAGATTTAGGAAAGCGAATTGGCTGCACCTATTCTCCAATCTGAATCAGTTTCTCCTCATACGGAGGCTTGGATGTTCCACTTGGTGTAATCTTGCGGCTAGATCCTGAGGTTGAACTATACCTGCAAGGTGTGGTCGTCATTTGGTGGTGTTGTCTCTCCACTTTTGCAGTTGTGGTGTAAATATTCGGTTTGTATTGAGGTGGTATATATTGGTGTTGCATCTCCCATTTCATCTTTGGACCAAGTAGTGATATCTTTTCCCTTACGCTGTCGTATGTGCTTCAAACTTTCCAACAAAACAAAGCACTTGTCTTTAACTATTTAGCAGCTACTTCCTTCGCAGCGGTGGCGAAGGAAGTAGGCATGAAACATGGCGGGAAGGTTTTGAGAAGGATGGAAGCCGTCTTTGTTGGGCAGCAGCAAACCTAGGAAGAAAGGGAGTTGGCTGGAATTGGTAGAACTGGAGCAAAAAAACAGCAAAAACTACTATTTTGGAGGTTGTAGCAGAAAAGGGACGATGGGGATCGATGTGGGAATGTCATGAAAGGTTAGGGGACGTATAGTCACCGCTCGGGAGTGAGATAGAGACGAAGCACATCCAAAATCCTTTGATATAGTCCTCGAAAGTAGAAACGAACGCCGGCAACTATCCTAAACAAACTCATGCCAATAAAGCTGACTTATAAACCCAAATACAATACACATACAGAAGAGAACTAAAAAAGAATAAATGATAATAGAAAAGAAAACATAAAAAAGAGAAACAAGTTGATTTGGCCTATCTTTCGCGTTAGCAAATCCCGCGGTACTATAGCAGCTACAGTACCGCGGAAATGTTTGTGCGGGCTCTCTCGCCATTAGATGGTCTTGCTAAGTAACAATGATCTCAAGCGAGATTTTGAAGCATTTTAAGATGTCCCTGAAATTATTCAAGCCTTAGGATTGAAGTATTAGAGAAACCATGCTTTTTAATTCAAATTGTTGAAGCTTATAAACAAGGAAATCTCCTTTGCAAAATTGATGAAGCTTTGGCATGCTATAGAAATTGACCCTTCTGAACTTGCACAGCATTGTCGCTAGTTCATTGAACTAAAGGTTTCGTCCTTACTATAGCATAAGAATAAAGATGACTATAAGAGCAATCACAAATTGTTCAACTTTTCACCACTATAGTTCAAATAGAGTTCAAATAACAAGAGAGAGACTGAGTGTGTTTGGGATAGCATTTCCATAGTTGTACTTTACACATTGCTGCATACTTCTATTTGGCCAAAACTTGCTACTTTTAAAAATTCATGTAGTGAAAATAGCTTTTCACAACCAAATCTGGGTGTGATGGATATTGCCCAACTTTTCTAGAGGAAAAAAAAAATACATGATACCACAACAGAAAAACTCAACTTTTCCCATAATAATGTGAAAATATCTGAGGAAGATTTTTATTCCACATAATATTGAATTACACCCTATTATATGTAATAGAGTGGCCACATACCAGTCCACAAAATAAGAAACTATAATCCCTTTAAATTAGGATTCCCACAAAATTAGAAAAATAAAAACATGAAATATCTAATAAAAAAAGAAAATAAATATTGAAATATGTTCTAAGTAAAGGAAACAACTTCCTTCTTAATTGGCTACTTCCCACACTCCTCCTCAAGTTGGGTTGTATGCAACGACAACAACGACAACAACAACAACAACAACAACAACAAGTCTTGATCCCGCTAAGTGGAGTCAGCTACATGAATCTTTTTTCTCCATTGTTTCCTATCTAGTGTCATATTTTCATTTAATTCTAATAAATTATGATCATTTTTATACAATATGCCCAAGTCTTTTTAGGTCNCCAAAAAGTCGACGACGAAGGAGGCCTTTGAATGTCTAGGAGAGATCAACACATTGATCCAATCAGATGACAAATATACACCTCAAAGAAATCAAATGATACAAAACTCTAATAGAGAATGAAGATAGTCTCTAATACATAAGCCAACGCAAATCTATACAAAACGGGTTCGAAACAACATATTTACACTAAGGCACAAATTAAAACCCTAATTCAAACTATAATAATACTACAATAATAGCAAAAGAGTCTAGCACGGGGCAGAGAGTAAATGCATGAGAGAAATCATGTCTTCAAGAATTTCACGAGATGGAGCCAGACCTAATCCAATCCGACCATCATGTGATCATGAGAGAACGCACCCACATCATACTCCTCGAACATGAGAAGCTTCACCTTTATCTCTGGAAGCTTCTAAAATCAATCTACTATCAGCATAGCAAAATTATTGCCTTGTTATGTCTTGGGCAACCCTACTACAAAATCTTTGCTCACAACCACCTATGGAAACTTTAAAACACATGAATAATTCAAAGGTCGACTTTTGTAGAATAAATAGTCATAGATCTTTGGCACAATTAGAACCAAAACTACACATGGCCGAGTATTGTCATGGAAAAAGTCTATAGTCATCAAGGTTGTAGCATGCATCTACCACTTCGGATACCCAGTTGATCGCATCCCATGGGTGGGTCAACTTGAAAGAACATATCCTAGAATGAAATCTTTGGCATGTTATTTCTCCTTTGGTGGTGTCAGCCCAAAGAGTAAGTTATCAGTCAGGACAACCGGAAGCTCTATCAGTAGGAGCTGCCATATGTCTAGCATGGGCTCCTCGAACTCACTAGCTTCTATGACCAAAAATGCTAATCATAATGGCGCCTTTCACAAGGCTTGTAGAAAGGTAACTTATGGAACTATAGTCTAAGACATATCAATATCCATTACCTCGAGCTCATTCCAAGATAAGAGTGATAAGCTTGCCAACCTTGGAGAAGAAATAGGTGTCCTTGTAACCATCATAATATGTGTAACGATTGTACTACATAGGAGGACCTAATATAATTTGGCAAACAACTATAGTTATCATATCACCACATGTTCAAGAACTTGCCTCTAATACAAAACTCCATTTGGCACCTTCAATCAATTACGATTTTATTCAATTTCCTGAATAAAGACAATGAATAAGGTTGGGTGTGCTTTTTGTGTGGAAAGACGCTTGTTTACCATTTGGTAGGAACTACGTTCTTATAACTACATGTGTCTTATATAAGATTACACATTTCCATTCACGATGCAACGAGTATGCAAACTATTGTAGTGGAAACTATTACTCCTCATTTGTGTCTTCATCTTCTTCTACCACTGCCCATTTTTTCTATTGCCCTTAGTTCATTGAAAGATATCCCCAATTGTTTAGGCAATTAAACATAATCTGTCTAAAATTGTGATGCTTGAAATATTTTTGGGCAGGAAAGGAATTAGGAGTGTTGATTGCATCCACCTTTTCTTCACCTTGGGTAGATTTCTCCTCGCGAGGGATCAACTTGGGTGCTATAATGGCCCTTACTGCCTGATCTTGAAGTTGAGTCCTATTTGTAAGCTGTGGTGGTCCCTTAATGATAATGTTTCTCCACCTTCAAAAGTAGGATCTGCATATCGAGCATGGACCAACAAGCTGCAACTGCCCAAAATTGCTAATGAATGACTTCAATCCTTCAAGATTCCTCACCAATGACTTATGAGTCCAGTAACTCAAATTTCAGCATGAATTGATCATATTCAAATGTACACTACTTTACAGAAGAATCTCTCTAACGCAAGTTGTACAAATTTAGCAATTTCTTGCTTAAAATGCGACAAAAAATATTTGCGCAACATTTCAACTTTCATCTTATACCATTTGACAAATTTACTCTGTCCTTCCTGCTGTCAAAAATGTTTCAGGTTTTCCCACCACAAGAAAATATTATTCCCGAGTTTGATAGTTTTCAATTTAGCTTTTGTGCCCTAGGGAATATCTTTGCACTAAAAAATTTATTGCACTATTCGCAGCCCTCAATGAATTCGTCCAAATTCAAACATTCGTCAAAATCTGACAAGTAGAACTTCACCCCAAAATCATTGACCCTCCTCGGCTAGTCACTGCCAAATATCCAGGTCACTGGTTATTTATATCTAGAAACTCGATTTTCTCCTCTCGATCCAACAAGTAACCATTATGATAAGCTAACCTTTCCGACTTCTCTCTTCTCAAATCTTTGCCACAGTTGAAGGACCTCCCCATGCATGTCTTTCATTGTAAGAGCATGAGCAGATGATAATGGCTAAGAAATCAGGGTCTCGATGGCTTAACAACAAGCAAAAACAGGGAAACCATCAGATGACTATAAAGTCGACGATGCAAGAGGCTTTCAGACGTCCAAAAGAGAAAATTATCTTGATCCAATCAAGTTACAGGAACATTATTTTAATAGAATTCAAAAGATATAATACTCTAATAGAAAAAACAAGAGAAAAATAACCTTTGATCCTAAACTAAAACATAAGTCTAAAACAACATACTTATACTAAGGCATAAAAAAAAAAGATCACCACCTCGAATAAGAATAATATTAAAATATAAATACAAGCGTCCCAAAAGAGCCAGAGCAATAAAGGGGGCAAGAGAAATCCCACTTTCAGAAATTTCACAAGACAGTCTATTTCAATTTGATCCTGCGATCACAGACTTGCCAGATCGTGAGAGACCGATCCTGCATCATACCGAACACCCAAAGATATCTTAGATCATTAACCTACTTTTAAATACAAATTTATGCATGGATATTAAGATTTAATTTAAGTTATAACCTATAAACTAGGCATTGTTTCACAATATAAATGCAATTTATTTGTAAGAATTTAGACCTAAATCAAATTACAAACTTGTAGAATCCAATAGATTTGCAGCCATTAGTTTCGAAGGTGGAAAGAAATTCAATAATTTGATTTAGTATATTAGGGCAAAAAAATATACTAGAATATAAAATGTTTCAAGAAAGTAATATTCCCTCACCCCCTCCTAATCTCGATTTCAACCCTTCGTTACATAGAGCATTATTCATAATCACCTCTCCTGCAAACAGGCCGCCCTTTTTATCCTCACCTCCCTCTTTTACTCACTTCTCTCTCCATGCCCCCCCATTATTATTGGTGGGGGGAGGTGTTTCTACCATTTTTCACGCCCTTAACTACAAAATAAAAAACATCTCCTACTTAACTTCCATCCTCTCATCATAGACCCAAAGAACGGAGCAAGTGAAGGAAACTCATAAAACCAACCCAAAAACCCCAACAATCATTACCACAAACTTCGCTTATTTATTATAAGCATTGCCGTTGTCGTTAACACCTCAATCCTTCAATAATCCCGCTCATGAACTTTATGGATCCTCACTTCTCATACAATCTTCATATTGACCCATCAAGATCTTTCATTACACCAACTTCATCTCACTTGTGCATAACACATTTGCACACCGTGTGATGCAAGATGATTTAGGGTTAAAATTTCCAAATACAACTTGAATGAAGCAATGTATGCAAACAACATCTAAGGACTTAAGATGCACATAACAAAGGCTACTAAATAAGAAAAAAAAATTTATCTGTAAACTTGTAAATATAAGTTGAACCCAAATGATAATGTAAATGCTCAACTAAAATCAATAAAATTCAAATCATTCAAAATCAACGACCTGTTGCAATTTATTAAATACAATTAAAATCCCAATTACATTAAATTTGAATAAAATCAAAATTCCTGGTAAACTAATAACAAGATATGAAGAATCCAAACGATAATTCACCAAAATATGAAACCCAATGCTCTCGTGCAAGAAGATGACTTCCCCAAATGAGGTAATTACACTTCTACGATACTCCAAAATTTAAAGCTGAAAAGAGAAGAACTACTTTATCGAAGTTATTATTTATAGGTGTCAGAATAGTTATTTAAAAACATTTCACCTTAGGTTAATAAATATGATTGGCAAAAAATCAACTTGGTTACAAATATTTCTAAACTTTAGAACTTCTTTGCATGATAAAAGTAAATCTATAAAAGCCTCATTCAATGTTTCACGAGTTTTACTTCTTTAAATTTGAATTTCCTTCTTTAAAGAGCAACAGTACTTAAATTCCCACAATACCGTCAAGTCTAGAAAACCTACTAATAGAAAACCTCATGCATATGAAGCCTGCCTATGACCAGAATAATGCATGAACAACTTAAGGCCATTGCTCAAATAATGCTAAAATACATAGCTAGCTATGAAGTAGAGACCACATATACCAAATAAACTCCCACAAAAACCACCCCACTTCGACAACCATAAGCAGCACTTAATAGAAAATAAAAATAGAAAAACAAAATAGTAAGCAACCATAACTACATTTGTAAAGTTGAGAGGCACCATTGAACTAAACTAATTCCATGTCAAACCATATGAATAAACCTATTAAGGGAATCAAGCTCCTAGACAATATAACATTGACATGTTCCAAAATCAGAAATTTAAAACTACAAAACAATATCACCATAAAATAAAGAAATTAAATGAAACAGACTCAAATCATGTTTAATTAATGCTTCAGATGAGCATAAATACAATTTTTCAAAGCCATTCACTTTTTCCCAAAATTAGGTGGAGAAAAGCCTAGAATAAAGTGATATTAATTTTCCTACCAAAATCGATGCCATTTAGAAAATTAAACTGTAAGAAAGCATATCAGAGCATGCCTACCTGGGCTACTCGTTCAATCTCTAAAAGCAACAACCCTTTACGACTCTCAGGTACTTTCAGAAAAAGAACTCTTCGGATTTCTGTGTACACATAAAAAGTGATGCAAAAATCAGTTAATGCTTTAGCATGAAGTCCAATTAACATGCAAAATAAGAAAAGGAGAGTACCAGCTTCAAGTAAGCATCGAGAAAACATTTACAGAAGTGAAACGTCGCAGTTCTACCACAAAAAAAAAGTAACATATCTATTTCCAAGAAATTCGGAATGCATTCTATAACATTAGGTAAAATTGAAAAAGGTTCATGTTTTATGCACAACTCATTTCATATTATCTTGAAAAATAGCATAAATCTCGATGTGATATGATTATATTTGATCAAAGCAACCATTTAAGGTGCAAATTTCGAGGCATTATATTTAGTCTCCTTTCTCAAACATCGTAGCGGATAACCCACTTCTTCATAAGGTTTGCAAGGGAACATGATCAAACCATATAATGATGTACAGCATGGTGAACCAACTTTATCATTTGCTAAGTTCTGGATCTATGAATACACTACAAATTGAGTAGCTAGATCTCTAATACTTTTGACATGCCTGACGTATCATATTTCATGATTACAAGCAGGAAAGAGGCGGTCATTGATGCTATTAAGGTTATGAAGTGCAAATCCAGAAAAGACAAGTCTAAGAAGCACAGGCAAAAAAAGTCAGTTTAAATAAGGTAAACCAAGGTAAGAATTGGGTTTGAACTGATCTGACCTCATATACAAACCAACACAGGTGTAATCAGTGTACCCAAAACTGGCTGAATACCCTACTTTCTCCAACTGAAAAAGCTTACCATTTGTTAAATCATAATCCAGCTGCCCATAACATGTAACTCTATTCAATCAGATTCTAAAGNATAGAAAAACAAAATAGTAAGCAACCATAACTACATTTGTAAAGTTGAGAGGCACCATTGAACTAAACTAATTCCATGTCAAACCATATGAATAAACCTATTAAGGGAATCAAGCTCCTAGACAATATAACATTGACATGTTCCAAAATCAGAAATTTAAAACTACAAAACAATATCACCATAAAATAAAGAAATTAAATGAAACAGACTCAAATCATGTTTAATTAATGCTTCAGATGAGCATAAATACAATTTTTCAAAGCCATTCACTTTTTTCCCAAAATTAGGTGGAGAAAAGCCTAGAATAAAGTGATATTAATTTTCCTACCAAAACCGATGCCATTTAGGAAATTAAACTGTAAGAAAGCATATCAGAGCATGCCTACCTGGGCTACTCGTTCAATCTCTAAAAGCAACAACCCTTTACGACTCTCAGGTACTTTCAGAAAAAGAACTCTTCGGATTTCTGTGTACACATAAAAAGTGATGCAAAAATCAGTTAATGCTTTAGCATGAAGTCCAATTAACATGCAAAATAAGAAAAGGAGAGTACCAGCTTCAAGTAAGCATCGAGAAAACATTTACAGAAGTGAAACGTCGCAGTTCTACCACAAAAAAAAAGTAACATATCTATTTCCAAGAAATTCGGAATGCATTCTATAACATTAGGTAAAATTGAAAAAGGTTCATGTTTTATGCATAACTCATTTCATATTATCTTGAAAAATAGCATAAATCTCGATGTGATATGATTATATTTGATCAAAGCAACCATTTAAGGTGCAAATTTCGAGGCATTATATTTAGTCTCCTATCTCAAACATCGTAGTGGATAACCCACTTCTTCATAAGGTTTGCAAGGGAACATGATCAAACCATATAATGATGTACAGCTGGTGAACCAACTTTATCATTTGCTATGTTCTGGATCTATGAATACACTGCAAATTGAGTAGCTAGACCTCTAATACTTTTGACATGCCTGACGTATCATATTTCATGATTACAAGCAGGAAGGAGGCGGTCATTGATGCTATTAAGGTTATGAAGTGCAAATCCAGAAAAGACAAGTCTAAGAAGCACAGGCAAAAAAAGTCAGTTTAAATAAGGTAAACCAAGGTAAGAATTGGGTTTGAACTGATCTGACCTCATATACAAACCAACACAGGTGTAATCAGTGTACCCAAAACTGGCTGAATACCCTACTTTCTCCAACTGAAAAAGCTTACCATTTGTTAAATCATAATCCAGCTGCCCATAACATGTAACTCTATTCAATCAGATTCTAAAGGCCCTTCCCTGGTATCTGTCTCTCATCCTACCATCACTTCTTCCCGCTTTAACCGACTCCCTGGCCGCATGAAACAACCGACACCCAGAAAAACGTATTATACCCAACCAAAAAAACAGCACAAAATGGCGTTCACCACCTATAATGAATATTAAACCACCAACATCTACAGCAAGGACTCCTCACTATTTTCTTATAAAACAAGAAGGTCAAATGTGTCAAGAAGCCTTGAATAATCAAGGTTTTACGCTTGACAAACCTACTTATCAACCATTGTTGTTGTTGAAACCCAACTTTCTCCTACCAAAGATAACCATCTCAACTAACTACAGTCCAAATTGAGGCAAAACCCAACATCTGTTATTCCTCTTTAGGTAGCATTCTTCCCCATCGATAATATTCGTCGAGCAAATGTTAGCAATATGAATGGCGATGATGAGAATGAACGATTATTGACTATGATAGATGAAGCACTAGACCTTTTAAAATGGAAGCAAAAGTGGTTATTCATACTTATAATAGAATAATCAATGTTTAGAAATTTAATGCATGGATTGACCAACTAGAAATATACTTCACCTTGCATGGGTTCAATATTCATGACAAAGTAGTGTTTTCTCGACATAAATTAAGCAACTAAGCTTGGTGAAATTTTCACTTAAAAAGATATATTCATCAGAAAAATAAACAAGAGGCAGCTCAAAAGTCATCAAGGCTGAAAAGATACAAGAATTAGATCATCAAAAAGATACTCAGCATAAGCGTCCACAATAAAGAAAGGACGAGAAGAAGAATATATCATGATTTGTGAATTGGATCATGCAAATATAAAAGAGATCATGATCGTAGAAGTTTTAAAAATAATATTTCCCAATAAAAATGTCAACGGTGGTGATTCACCAATCACAACGTTGAGATTGATGAGGATGCTGCAAAAAGTTATTAGACATGATTGGATCATAGATTGTGCATCATACAAAGGAGATCAAAGCTTTAGAAGCTAGACTAAGGATAAAATTTAAAATTGCAACAAGGATGATTTTTGAACTTTTTAACAAATTTTGGGAAACTTTGCTAAATTCAAATTAGGACAAACACAAAGCAACAATTAGTGGTGTAAGTGAGCCAAGCTAACTCGCGAACTGGTTCAGTCTCCACTCGATAAGTTGCCCATGAACCGAGTTAGATTAGCTAACAAACAAAACTTATGACAGCCCCGACTCGACTTGGTAGCTTAAAAGTCGGCTCATTTAAAAAATATTTAATAAAAATACACTTAAATATATTAAAATTCAAGAAATTTTGCTTAAATTATTAAAAAATTTTAACAAAATGATATTTTATATTTCATATTAAATTACTTCTTATTAATTATTTCTTAAATGCTCATTTTATTGTCATTTCATTAAATTAAAAATTTTTCTTTATTTCATACTAACCAAGTCGACTCATGAGCTGGCTCAAACTCTAAGAATTAAGCTTGAGCTCAAACTCGATTAATTAATCTAGCTCAAGCTTTAGCTGAGTGTTGCTCAAGCTTGGCTCGTTTACAACCCTAGTAACAATCATTCGGCTTTGAGCTTATCTAGTTGATTAGTTTCAGATAGAGTATCACTTCTTTTAAGCGAGTTCATTTAAAAAGCGGATTAGAACAACCTCTTTTGTAATTTTCTATTTAGAGGCTTAAAACTCTACAATAAAATTAATTAGCCATCCAAATTTTCTCCCCAGAACCTTCTCTTCCGTTTTCCATCTACTTTTTTTTTTTGTTCTTGTAACTTTAAGACTGCAATTTTTTGTTTATGTCTTTGTACAAAAACGTAAAAACCGACAGAAATTGATGTCATTAGTTGCCTCATGCCTAGGTGTTGCTGCTATTTGTCCTTTGTTGTTTGCATTTTAAAGAGGGATAGGGAGCAATAGGACAATTAGTCATGTTTACTTTTATACAACTTTTGATCTGTAAAAATTGTGGCGCATTTTAAAGGCTTTTTGGGTATTTGAGTTTACAATTATACTTAACAACTTTGCATGTAATTTGTAACTTAATTATGTTGCTTCCTTGTTGACGCAAAGCGTTTATTTCGCATTTCATGGTACCGTAGAATCTAGCAGAACGTGGGACGACATGATGCCACAATTCAGTCGATATGGCAGCCGGCAAAGCCACCAAATTTTCATATTTTAAGCATAGTTCATCCCTTTTTTTATTTATTTCCTATTTTCTTTTACTCTAAGTATGATTTTTTTTCTTCAGAGACTATTGATATGTCGTTATTTTCTGGTCCAGGAAACTTTTGCTTTGTGGGAGTATCATGGATATTGTACTATTTGATTTCCTATTTTGTAAGTGTTGTAACCTCTATCTTTTACAAGTGGTGTGGTTTGTATCTTGCTCACGAACAATCAATGGATCCTCCTTGTTGCACGTACTTCGTCAATTCCCTGTTCGACCATAGTTTTCAGTCGGTTCAACTGTTCAATGCATCGAATATGCTGCCCAACCACAGATTTCTCCATATATCTTCTTCTAAACACCGTCAAACGCCTCTATCCTCCTCTTACCCCTTCCACAATTACATCCCTACAAAACCAGCTTCTTAAACGCCTTCCAGAAATCCCAGAACGGTATCATATGATATCAGAGCCAGGCAAATCCTAATTTTTTTTAGGATTTAGTCTTTCTAGTCCCAATCCAAAATTCCAAAAAAAAAAAAAGTTCCTCAGTAGCCAAACCATTCCTACCACAATTTCTACCCCTAACCCTAAATTTTTAAAATGCAACATTTCTATCTTTACCAAAAATCCACCTTGACGCCTGCTACAAAAATAATAAACTTCAACCAACCTTTTATCTACAACCCTACATCAATCGAAAGCTTGGTCGAGAGAAAAGGATACAATGAAACCCATAAGAAATATGCAAAGAAGTGTCTAGGAGCTTACTATGAAGGATATACAATGATAAAACTTTCAATTACTAGAAAAGCTTACCGCCTTTGAGAGGAGACAACAATGATATCATCCATAACCTCAATGGTGACTCATCAAATACAGGAGAGGAAGTGAATCATTTTCATCGTAAAGATTTCATTGATGAAGAAAAAATACCCCAAAGATTTAACAATGAAACATTAAAGAAACCAAGAATTTTGAGTGAAGGTTGACTTGCCAGAATTTAAAGATCGTATAGATCTGGAAGAATTCATCAAGTGACTCCAGGTAGTAGAACAAATCTTTAAGTATAAGGACATTTCATCAAACAAGAGTGTAAAGCTAGGTGTGTTTAAGTTAAAAAAATGGTGCATCTTAGTGGTGGGAGAACATGAAGTGTCTTTGATATTGTGAAGGAAAAAGTGAAATCGCCGCATGGTATAAGATGTAAATGGAGATACAACACAAATTCTTACCCCACGTTACCGACAAAATATGCTTATTTAACTCCACCACCTATACCAGAGAGATTCTCTTATGGAGTACACAATTAAATTTGATCAACCCATATTGAAATAAGAGTTGGTGGAATCAGAGGAGTGCACAGTAGTGAAGTATCTAGGAGGACTAAGGTTGTCTATTATGAATGTGGTGCAAATCAGTCGCATTGGTCCATTAACTTACAAACCCTAGCTTTGCAAATGGAGAAATAATGTCACCTGACCCTAGCTTTGCAAACGAAGAAATAACGTCACCAGGTGACGCCCACAGTTTAAAGTTAGAGTTTAACCTCTCAATCAGGCAACAAGAATACACCAATTGGAACATCCTAGCTAACATTTAAGAAAAACTAGTTCAAAGTGGAGAAGATGTGGATGCATCCAGCACTCCAAAATCTGTCTCAGCAAAGATGTGCCTCAAAAGCCATGACTTTGGGCATATTTCATGTGATTGCCCTAATAAGAGGATGATCTCCTTCATTGAGCAAGGTGCGGTGGAGGAGGCGGAGGGTGAAGATTCATAGAAGTTGAATTGAGAGGAATATCAACTTGCAGGCAATTAGGGAGAGATACTAGTAATGAAGCTGAGCCCATTAGAGGCTCCAATAGAATTAGCATTTATTGTCCTAGAAGGTAGAAGCTCGAGGTAATAGGCATTCATACAAAGTTTAAAAATATGTGCCACAAATGACTTTTTTGCATGTGTTAAGAGCAGCATCAATAGAATCGAATTTGATTATCCAAGAGGATCATGAGTTCAAAGGGCCAATATCAAACATATGGCAAGCCTAGTAAGAATATTTCAAGATTTTTAGGCATATAATCTACCTCTGAAGTTGCACTGTTAAAAAAGATCCAATAGATCAGAGATGAGAAAGATTTGAGCAATTTCCAGAAGGCTCTATAGAGCAAATTTGAAGCTAAGTTCCAGTTTAGTTCAGCAGGGCACCCATTGAAAGATGGTCAAAAAGGAGGGATGAGCTACAGCATTAAAAATCACTTTAGGCGCTTTGTGGGAGAGAATATCTGACAGTATAATCCATGTCCTTCCAAAAAAAAGAAAGCTTCTCCTAGTCTAGGAAAATGACACAAAACGTCTGTTATGGAGTTCGCGGAATCGTAGAATTCCACCGAATGCTTGAATCCACGACTTGTGCTACAAGGTAGCCGATAGAGCCTCCTAAATTTTCTATTTTCAGCATATTTCTTTCCTTTTTAATTTACTTCATATTCATTTATTTCCTAAATTTCTTATTTCAAAGTAGGATTTTTACTCGAGAGACTATTTATATATTGTTATTTTATGGCTGTTCACTTTTTCTTTGTGTGAGTATTATGAAAATTGTAATATATGATTCCTAGCTTCAGCAGTATTGTATCATATTCCTTTTGCAAATTGTGCTTTTATCATACCCAAGAACAGGTGGTGGATACTCCTCGCTTCCCGTACTCAGCTTATCTCCTCTGTGTGAGTATTATGAAAATTGTAATATATGATTTCTAGCTTCAACAGTATTGTATCATATTCCTTTTGCAAATTGTGTGTTTGTATCTTGCTCAAGAACAGGTGGTGACTCCTCACCGTCCATACTCGTCTTCTCCCTATTTGCTCGTTGTTTTCCGTCCAGACAGTTGTTGAACATGCCGTAACTACTGTCCAACAGCAGATTTTGCCACCTATCTCCTTCCAAATACCATCGACCGTCCCTATCCTCATTCTCGTACTCTCCCACAACTACCTCCCCATAAAACCCACTTCCTAAACACTTCTATGAGCCCTACAACAATATCGCTTGTGTATTTGATATAAATGAATTAGATGATTTATGTCAGCGATGACTGGGTAAGATCAATCCTCCACCCACTTAGATTTGATTCGTGTAAGTCAGGGTGAGTGTTAGAGGGAATTATGTCTTGCCGAATCCTCCACCTTCGATGAATCACTGATTGGGTTAAAGGGGGTTAGCTAGGGTGTGACATGCAATTCCTAACTAGTCTTCATTTATTTCAACAATTTTACATAGGATCTATACCTTTTTGGCTTACAAGAAACATCATAATGCAGCTTCTTTATAGAGATTGGGGGTATCAGAAAAAGGTTCTGCGGGAAGAAGTCTAAATTTCTGCGAAAGGGTCCTACCTCCCATACCAGACACTTTACCACCTCCACAGAATGAATTCATTAAAAACATAAGAACTACGTGTCAACGTATTCTTAGAAACCAATTGTCAGTGCTAAAGAGTATTAAACGCTATATGCATGAGCATTCCCTTCGAATAGCAGACACATCCACCTAAGCTATAAAAAAGTTGGCAGGTAAAGATTCAGAAGTTCTCAAGAAAAAGCGTTATCTAGAGCATATTTAATAACAGGTAAGTTCAAAAATAACTAGAAAAGTGATAAAACTTAAACATGCATATTAGATAGAAAAGCACTTCATTTCTAGGTAAAAGCCATAACGAAGTCATCCATAAAATTCCTAATTAAAACTAAATATCCACAAGTTTTAAGAATTGAAAATTTACTTCAATTTTGCTACAAAACTCAAAAAAATCAAAATGACAGCATGCAATCAGCATTAAACACAACAGAAACAGTCAGATATGGTTTTTGTATAATTAACTTGCAATAATAAATTTATTAATCAAATTTTACAGATAGCATTCAACAAAACTATGAACAGTATCGTTTTAGGTCCATAAATGATCATACAAATCAATGGAGTTTACATCCTACGGCATTACAGTTTTGCATATCAATGCAAATGCTGAAAACACAAAAAAGAAAATGAGAACATGAACCTATCAATCACAGCCAAAAGGAGAGATCTAATCTACTCTTACTGAAAACAAATCTAAAGGGAAAACAGTATATTCAAAAATCACAAAATTTAGGTCAATGCATGTTACCTGGTAGGATAGCATAAATAAAACTGATAATTTGGCTAGCCAGAGCTAAGTGCTTCGAAGTTATCGACTTCAAACCAGATACCTGAAACACAAAACAAGCATACATGTAGTTCAAAGATTAAAAATCTGGGGCAACTCTTTTAAATAGATTAGCTTCACAGTCTTCATCAACTTTTGTGCCATTTTATTCAAAAGAATCCGTTGCATCAAATTTATTAAATATAAAACAATAATTATTTACCTTCTTAATTCATCATAACATAATATGCCAATAATACCTACATAAAAAAGATTGCCATGGAAAATAGGTGTAAAGAATGGGAACTTTGCCATCTACTGGTGAGATACATGATTGGATGCTAGGCCTGAGATCTCACACCCTTTCTAACAGCAATAGGTTGAAAAAATTCATTAAGGGGTTCAATAGAATTTAATTCAATAAGCGTTATACATGAAAGAAATTGAGTGATCGAGTTTTGTGAGTTTTCATATCCTTGAAAAGACAATTACATTTAAGTTTGGTACTTCCGACATGGTCCTAAAATATGGATAGTTTAGTTGAGTTCATTCCATGTTGGAGTATGGTTAAGTTTGCGACAATGGTGTTTCAAAGTTGCAATTATGGTCAAAATTTTCATTTGATAGGATTCTCCCAATGAATTTAAGGTTTGACAAAGTAGGTTTGATTCTTAAAGAATATCAAATCGATGAGCTTGTAGAACTTTCTTGTTATTAATGAGTAACACGTACAACACTTTTTTATTTGGAGACATTTGTGAGGTATTGGGTAAAGATGGCTTTGATGTTGTTAATTGATGGGAACAAGGAAGTAAACCAGAGAAGTATGAAGGGATTGGTGGAGATACTAAGTTATTTGGAAATGAAAAAAGAAAGGTGAGAGGTCTTAAAAATCAAGACTCAAGAGGGCATTTTGTTGATGCAATATGTTGCAGTAAGAACAATTTCATCCCAAAAATTCCTTCGAGCGTTAGAAGATAATATATGGGATTTAATGAATTCCAATAGATGCTGTTTTTTTTTTTGCTTTCAGCAATTACATTCTGTTGAAAGGTATCAACACATGAAAACTTTGATGCGGTCAATTTACCTTAACTTGAAATATCAATCCAAGAATTGAGGGATAAAATTCTCTCCTATTTTTTTTGTCTTGTATTTTGATTTCAAAGCTTGTATCTCCAAAAAACAGGTTAAAATTCTAGAATGTTTGGCAGGCTTCAACTGATCTTTCATCACAAAGATCAATGTAATTCTAATGAGATCATCAACCTGGTTGATAAATCATCTAGAACGTATAATATTATTAATTTTATAAGGTCCCCACACATCCCTATATACGATAAAGAGGTGAAATGCTTCGTAAATTTAATTTGTAAAGATATTGTGAAAAAGTTTGATAATTGATAAACTCCACACCAAAAAAAAAATTTTAATTTTCATTGAATAATGTAGGAAATAGTTTCTTAAGATTATACAAAAAAAATTTTAAGGCTAGACCGATAAAGCCACAACTTAATACCTTCGCTTAAGCCCAGTCTCACAGACGACAAAATGACTAAATGTTCAATTGTGCAAAATTAAACATTTATTAATAGGCTTATTGAATTACTAAAGAGTGTCATGGAGCAAGTTTTTAAACTTTAGCCCATGAAAACTAGTTGAATTCAACAAAAGCTTGATTAGGAAGAAATCACTTATCCATGCTTCATGAATGATAAGATCGTAAACAAATGTGTTGAACACCGCCTTGTAGAGCCGATCAAGTAGTTATCTGCAACCTCAACTTGACTTGAAGGCTCATCATGTAGTGGAAGTTTGTTTGGTTCTATCATAATTAGCTTGTTGAATCGATAAGGAGCCTGTTTTCTAGTATAGACTACTAGAGTAGTTTAAACCAATGAAGTCGGGAAATAAAGTTGTCGTTGAGTTCTTGAATCAATTGATATCTTGTCTTAGATGATACCAGAGTTATCCCAAACAACACTAAGAAAAACAAAAATTATTACTGAAAAATAAATAGACAGTTGCAACCATAATTGAAAGGGCATATACAACAACGCTACACATAAACTCACTGGGGGCCTATCCCGGGATGGTGGTGGTATGCTACAAGGATTGGAAAGGGGTGTTAGGTGGCTGGAATTGTGAGAAGAGTGTGGGGGTGGCAGTTACAGCAAGTAAGGGAGTATCAAGGGCTAGTTTGGAGTGGCAACATTGAAATATAACCACTGAGAAGATGTTTCTTCTTCTTCTCTAAAAGGGGCTTGGATCCAACTATAGGATATTATTTTTCACAAAAATCCTAAAGAGATTTCCCACGTTGTAATTCATGCCTCATGTGATCATCTATTTGTGGGTACATCGTTGAACTGATTTTACTGCTCAAAGGGCTCCATATTGTCTTCCAAAAGTAGCTCAAAAGCTTTTAATCTCTAATATGTTGGACTTCACTCAGCAAAAGCAACTCAAGAAGTAGCTTATATATCTAAAAATCTGAATTTCTCTTATCGGGAATTGTCATGCCTCTAGTGTCAGTTTCGGGAACACATGGGCCTTTTGAACATCTAATGTCAATCCTATTGATGCTCCTCTCAACTCCTACAAAACAGCAGTTTGAGGCAGCACAATCTCAAACATTGTATGAACATTCATTACGTCAAACTCACTCCCTTCTCAAACAGCCACTGTTACTTCAGCTAGAGACACTGGCTTCTCTTCCTCGTTTGTTGGAAGTTGAGAGTCCACTCTAAAAGCTTCATCTTCTACTAGATCACTGTTTATTTCTTCAATTGCTCTCTAATCAGTGAAAGAGATCATTCTTCTAGTTGTGCAATGATTCGGTATTTCCAAATCCATGACATTTGAAACACTTTCTAGATAAGATAGATTTAGGAAAGCGAATTGGCTGCACCTATTCTCCAATCTGAATCAGTTTCTCCTCATACGGAGGCTTGGATGTTCCACTCGGTGTAATCTTGCGGCTAGATCCTGAGGTTGAACTATACCTGCAAGGTGTGGTCGTCATTTGGTGGTGTTGTCTCTCCACTTTTGCAGTTGTGGTGTAAATATTCGGTTTGTATTGAGGTGGTATATATTGGTGTTGCATCTCCCATTTCATCTTGGACCAAGTAGTGATATCTTTTCCCTTACGCTGTCGTATGTGCTTCAAACTTTCCAACAAAACAAAGCACTTGTCTTTAACTATGTAGCAGCTACTCCCTTCGCAGCGGCGGCGAAGGAAGTAGGCAGGAAACATGGCGGGAAGGTTTTGAGAAGGGTGGAAGCCGTCTTTGTTGGGCAGCAGCAAGCCTAGGAAGAAAGGGAGTTGGCTGGAATTGGTAGAACTGAAGCAAAAAAACAGCAAAAACTACTATTTTGGAGGTTGTAGCAGAAAAGGGACGATGGGGATCGATGTGGGAACGTCATGAAAGGTTAGGGGACATATAGTCACCGCTCAGGAGTGAGATAGAGACGAAGCACATCCAAAATCCTTCGATATAGTCCTCGAAAGTAGAAACGAACGTCGGCAACTATCCTAAACAAACTCATGCCAATAAAGCTGACTTATAAACCCAAATACAATACACATACAGAAAAGGACTAAAAAAGAACGAATGATAATAGAAAAGAAAGCATAAAAAAGAGAAACAAGTTGATTTGGCCTATCTTTCGCGTTAGCAAATCCCGCGGTACTATAGCAGCTACAATACCGCAAAAATGTTTGTGCGGGCTCTCACGCCATTAGATGGTCTTGCTATGTAACAATAATCTCAAGCGAGGTTTTGAAGCATTTTAAGATGTCCCTGAAATTATTCAAGCCTTAGGATTGAAGTATTAGAGAAACCATGCTTTTTAATTCAAATTGTTGAAGCTTAAAAACAAGGAAATCTCCTTTGCAAAATTGATGAAGCTTTGGCATGCTATAGAAATTGACCCTTCTGAACTTGCACAGCATTGTCGCTAGTTCATTGAACTAAAGGTTTCGTCCTTACTATAGCATAAGAATAAAGATGACTATAAGAGCAATCACAAATTGTTCAACTTTTCACCACTATAGTTCAAATAGAGTTCAAATAACAAGAGAGAGACTGAGTGTGTTTGGGATAGCATTTCCATAGTTGTACTTTACACATTGCTGCATACTTCTATTTGGCCAAAACTTGCTACTTTTAAAAATTCATGTAGTGAAAATAGCTTTTCACAACCAAATCTGGGTGTGATGGATATTGCCCAACTTTTCTAGAGGAAAAAAAAAATACATGATACCACAACAGAAAAACTCAACTTTTCCCATAATAATGTGAAAATATCTGAGGAAAAGATTTTTATTCCACATAATATTGAATTACACCCTATTATATGTAATAGAGTGGCCACATACCAGT
The DNA here is from genome assembly GCA_002079205.1 of Phalaenopsis hybrid cultivar. NCBI lineage: Eukaryota > Viridiplantae > Streptophyta > Magnoliopsida > Asparagales > Orchidaceae > Phalaenopsis > Phalaenopsis hybrid cultivar. The sequence goes on from JXCR01076370.1 coordinate 43,045, forward strand.
CCACAAAATAAGAAACTATAATCCCTTTAAATTAGGATTCCCACAAAATTAGAAAAATAAAAACATGAAATATCTAATAAAAAAAGAAAAAAAATATTGAAATATGTTCTAAGTAAAGGAAACAACTTCCTTCTTAATTAGCTACTTCCTACACTCCTCCTCAAGCTGGGTTGTATGCAACGACAACAACGACAACAACAACAACAACAACAAGCCTTGATCCTGCTAAGTGGGGTCGGCTACATGAATCTTTTTTCTCCATTGTTTCCTATCGAGTGTCATATTTTCATTTAATTCTAATAAATTATGATCATTTTTATACAATATGCCCAAGTCTTTTTAGGTCAACCTCCGTCTTTACTAGCAAAAATCGAATCTAAAACATCTACTCTCATAATCGGATCATCGGATAGTTGACGTTTAATATGACTAAACAACCTAAGACAACCCTCTCTAATTTTGTCCGCCACTGGAGCTACACCAACCCTATCACGAATATATTCATTTCACATTTTATTTGTAAGTGTCAAGCCACT
>JXCR01076396.1:0-17092 GCA_002079205.1 Phalaenopsis hybrid cultivar
TTACAGTAGGAACAACAAAAGAGTGGATCAAGGAGGGTACTCATTCTCTTAGCGAAGAAAAACAAAACTCGAGAGAGGGAAAAGTGTACACATCAAATAAAAGACCAGAACTTGATAGTGATATTTATCTACAGTAATTTAACTAAATTATAGGGTTGATTACAAATCAAGTTGGTATCAAAATATTGATCTTTAGTGCAGGGTAAAGAAGGAATATAAAGAGAAAAGAAAGCCGCTTCATGCTACTGGTTGTATCAACAACAAAGAAAAAAAGGAAAAAAAAGTAGAAAATAAATCAATGGGTAACTATGATCCTACATTAAATCTAGTTGATCAAGTCACTAGACTGATAGAGCATATATGACCTCCCTGTCATGTTGAAATGCCCGACTAAAGATGAATGGCCATCATGAGGCGACTAGAGGATGTTCATGCAAGTGATATGCTGAGTGTTTTGCCCAATGGGGTATGTAGAATATCAGTATAACAAGCAACATTTAAGACAATGCCTCAGATAATATACGCATGAACACCCCACAAAATTCTAACATCAATCGATCACTTTAAAAATAAATCTTTCGGAATTACAGATTTTAATAAAGAACGCCTTATGGCATTATTCGCGAATTACAAATAATCATATATCTCAACTAATCAAGCATGATGGTAATGCTTGTAGAGCTCAAAAATCATGACAAAATTGTCTAAGGGTTTAACTTCTCGAAAACAAAAAGAAGTAAAAAAAGAGAAATAATGCAAGGATGCTCTATGATATTTGTTAAATACATGATCATAATAGAGAAAAATGTTGAAAGGTGCTTCATTAACTCTTCTTCAACAGAGAAAGAATGGGAAAGGAATGATTATTGCTGGTATGAACAACATCGCGCTATTCCTGTACACAAAGAAAACCCATCCCTATCTTTAATGGCTATGTCAAAGGATATGGCGGCAAGATTATCCTCTAATTTGAACACGAGATAAATTGTTCGCTCTTAAGTGATATATCACATCATCTGGATCAAGATAATCAAGGTTAAATTCCAATTACATGAGCTAGGACTAGGGCTGTCAACTTGGCTCGTCGTTCGCGAATAGCTCGTGTTCGGCTCCTTCGTTAATCTTAACGAGCCGAACAAGAACAAACTTTTAAACTAAAAATATAAACGAGCCGAACACGAAAAAATATTTGTTCGCTCATGTTTGGCTCGAATTGGCTCGAAAAGAAATAAATAAATATATTGGTTCAGTTCGGGCTAGCCAAGCCAATAACACCAGTTTTTCTCAATTCATCGGGAATAACATCTCAATAACACCTCGGTAACACTACCAATAACACCTACTTGAAGCCGCGCAAACCTCCCAATAACACCACTCGATGTCACTGGCGCAGAACCGTAATAACATCTCAATAACATCACGGTACAACCTTCAATAAAACCAACTTGACGCCGCTGCTGCGGAACCGTAATAACACTACGATAGAACCCGTAATAATATTGCAATAACACCCGTCNTGTTCTTTTTTCCCTCTCATTTTTCCAACAATAAAATTTATCCCACGAGAAATGTCGTAATTATAAATATGACCTCAAAAGCAACATAACAACAAACTTATCCCAAGAGTACTTATATTTAGTTGGTAATTAATGGCTTCAAGTGTTGCCTCTTTTCGTAAGTTAGTCATCCCTCTCTTGCCTAAGTTTGTTACTCGTCCCTTCCAATAGCAGCTCAGACTCTTCTCACATCTTACTCTAGTTCATATGCATCATCCATAACCAACAAACAAGCAACAAAAAGCCTCAATTTCACCCCAACCGCCTTAATAAAGCTATAGGTCGTGGGATCCAAATTTGCTCCCCAACCTCCCTCACAGATAAATGAATGAGAGATTTTATATGAGTTTCAAGCTCAACTTTTCAAAAGGCGGATGAGACAATATATAAGACACTGCTTAGAGGTTTCGTCCTCATTTTGTACAGACTACTATGATTAACTATCCCTCCCGATAAAGAGAAGACACTTTTGATTAATGGTAATCATTAAGGCACTTGGATACTCGACGTATAATAACAGTAATTTCATTTTTAACGATGTAAAAAATTATCATCGTTAAACTTAGAGCGGATGATAAGAGAAATGATGACTAATCCGATCTAGATATTATAATTTCATCATTCTAAAATGTCATGAACCTTAATCTACTTATTCAGAGAAGATAGCCAACCCAACCTAACAAAAGGTTCCTTATTAGCAGTCAAGAGTTCATTAGTCTAAGGGAACCATATAGACCTGCGATAAATATATGTCTAAAGAAAAAAATCAACTATAATTATCGAAATATTTTGCAAGGTTGTGAAAACATGACCGGACATCGAACCATTAGAAAAAAAGGTTTAAGATTCAATGAGTAAATCGAGGTTGAACAGTGGATTAAACCGAACGATATAATAAATATTAAAATTATTTTAATATATCTTAAATAAGATAATAATGATGTAATAATATTATTTTTATCGATTTAGTAAATAATATGTTAATTTAAGACACTTCATTTTTGAATATCTTAAATAATAATCTAAATCAAAATTTTCAAACATAACATTTTCTACTTTTTATTTAAATATATTAACTCTAGTCAACATATTAAAATCAAAACGTTAAAATTGAATAATATATAATCGGTCGAATCTTTGAAAATCAAACTAGTTCACCGGTTCAACCCTCATTCTGACTAGTCCAATCTCAGTTCAGTGTAGAAACGGTTTTGGGCATGGATTGTCCAATGATTTGTTCATGATTATACTAGTCAAACAATCGAGTTTAAAATTATAATATTGTGTCCTACCAAATATACCCTATAATTCACAGATCAAAGGAATATGAAGTTATTAAAAAACATACGGGGCTATAATCATACTCGTATTATAGTAGAGCTTACTAACCCAATCCAATCGAAAGGCTCNTCAATCTCACTTCAGTGTAGAAACGGTTTTGGGCATGGACTGTCCAATGATTTGTTCATGGTTGTAGTAGTCAAACAATCGAGCGATCTAATTATATTTTTAAAATTATAATATTGTGTCCTACCAAATATACCCTATAATTCATAGATCAAAGGAATATGAAGTTATTAGAAAACATATGGGGCTATAATCATACTCGTATTATAGTAGAGCTTACTAACCCAATCCAATCGAAAGGCTCTAGTAGTAAGTGTTTTTTAAGTTTGGTCGACAGGTCAAATCATACTCATTTGTTTTGTGTAGGACAGGGCTATAATCATACTTGTATTATAGTAGAGCTTACTAGCCCAAGCCAGTCGAACGGCTCTAGTAGTGTCCTTTTAAGCGGAGTCGACAGGTCAAATCACACGAACAGAAGACTCGAGTCACGTTCTTATTAGAGTGTGAATGTAGTAGTATACTTAATACGATATTTGCTCAATATAAACTTAGGTTAATCATAAACTTGTCGCCTTGATAAATGAATACAAAAGATGGATGAATTCTACTTTAAAGATTAAATCACATATTTTATTTTGAGATTTTTATTTTTATAGTTTGAATTTTTTTTTTTATCTCCTTTGATTAAAATTTGCATTCAACAAAGTCATCATCAATGATTTAAGTAATTTTAAATATTGTCAACACCATCCCACTTATAGAGGATTGGGCTTATAACCTGAATCAATTAAGTTTATTGAAATATTTTTTTGAACTTACTTTTAAAAATAAACCCCTCAAATTGATATTCACAAATAACATGGCATCATTAACGATTGAATAAAAAAAACATTTGAAGTACTTCCTTTTGACGTTTGCTTAAAAAATTATTAAAAAGATCAGTCATATCGACAACTTTAATTATGAGGACTGAACTTATTAAATAAGGAGTCTATCCTCGTCAACTCTAAGGTCTTGTTTGTTTTCAACTTTTGAAAAAAACACTATTTTATAGCCCTTTCGTTCCTGATTTTTCGTCTCGTGGTCTAGACCGCCATTTCCCCTCACCCTTATTCGTGAACGCGGATAGCATGGTGTGTTCTGCAATTTGCGCAGAAACACTTATGCCTATACCCTTCGCTTCACGTCGCTCCCCATGATCGTACCCTAGCCGCTCGAGAAGGTCTCCCCTTCTAGCCTTGCCTCGCCGGTCTTCGACTCCCTTTCACCGCAGGAAACATCTTCGCAAATTCCTTCTCCTACATTCTTCTACTTAACCCATTCCCCTTCTCCTACACTCTTCTTCGCCATTATCCTTCTACTACATTCTTCTTGAAAGGCATTATTCTTGTCGGTTACATCTTGCCCTTAATTGTTTTGGTGATATGGTGCAGAAGCTATATTTTGTAACATTTTTTCTTGAGAAATAGTTCGCATTTGAGTATTCATGGTTTTAGAGTGCCCGTTAACTCTTTTTTTTTATGCATCTTTAGAAAAAATAGTTTGCATACCTCTGACATCAAGTAATTCCCTACATCTAAAGCACAAGGTAAATCCGGTATCTCATTTTCATAGCATAATTCAAAAACTCTCCTCAATAGAATCTCATCAAACTCTCTGTCAAGAATGCGATGTTACATTATTTTATAGGAGTGTTTCGTAAGGATACTACATAAGCGTGGTTAGCAATACTATGGAGTAAGAACAGGGAGAACATGAACTCGAGGTTGATCCCTATCCTCCCAAACCTGCAATCGGTCAACAATAACCATTGCCATTTTTTGGACGACAATTAGCATCTCTAGGTACATGTTCAAGTGATTTCCTTGAGCTAGCAAAGCATTAAGCCTAAAATTATCAAACAAACTGGCAAGCACGTTAAACAAAGAATCAAAGTAGAATGAAGTTTATCTTTAACCATTACTCTCTTTTATTTTACCATTGTCGGTCTCAACCCCCGATGTGAAAGTGGAGGGTTGCGTTAGATAGTTGACAGCCAGTATAAAACTTGTCGAAAAAAATCATGACAAGAAATTTGCAATGGAGAAAAATGATTCAAGTAGTCGACCCCACGAAGTGGGATTAAGGTTTTGTTATTGTTGTTGTTGTTGTTATTGTTGTTGTTATTGTAGTTGCTGTACTCTTTTTCTCTCCTTCTTGAGAATAATAATTGAATGCAAGCTTTGTAATTTTGATAATTGAATGCAAGCTTTGGCATAGTGCCTAAAAAGATTGGTCCTTTGTCAATTTTTTCAACTCCTATTCCTTCAAATTTCTCTTTGTTTTATTGTAGGATTATTTTATTAAAAATGAGCTCAAGCAATTCGAATAACTCTAAGGGGACCAAAGATCGACCAGTCCTTTGTGATTGTAACCTGTTGTGTGTTGTATTTACGGCAATGAAGGGTGACAATGTAGGCATAAAGTTTTATAAATGTCCCAAAAAATTAAAAAATAAAGAATGCAGATTTTTTCATTGGGTTGATGAATCAAGAGATGCAATATAGGAGCGAAATGATTATAAGATAAATGCATTTGATGATACGGTGAAGAATTATCTGAAGGACTTGAAATTTCTTGTGAAGGCCTTACTTTTGTTTGATTTTGTCATCATAGCATTGTTTTATTGTTGTTAACGTTGTACATGTTTTGATTATGTTCATGTATTTTAGAGGACAAACCGTACTACTACTTAAGGTTTATTTTTGTAAGCAAAGTCGTATTTTTGGCTGAAATGTTGTTTATGTTGAACATATGTTTGTATAATTGATTTGAGGGCATTAATTTTTGTTAGTGTTTCTATTTTAATTCTTTTATGATCTAATCAGTAATAATAAATTCATAAATTCACATTATATTTGATTCCAAGGGCAGCACTTTCAATACTATGTTTTTCAAACAGAACCGTATTTTCCAAAAAGAATTGTGTTTATATACTGAGGGATATTAATCAACAGACAACACTTTTGGAACTGTGTTTTCAAACATATCAGCTGCTTCCGAAACACCAGCTTGTGAACAACAAATTTGCAATAGCAGTTTTTGAACCCATTTTGTCTACAGCTACAATCAAAACAAACACACCCTAATTCTTGCCAGGAGGATCAGATTAGCAAAAATAGGGCTCAGTCTTATCAACTCTAATCCTTACGAAGAGGATCGTACTATCCAAGGTAGTGACTCATTACTGTCAACTCCAACATTATCAAGAGGGAGGATTATACTAGTTAAGATAGGGCTCAATCTTCTCTACTCCAATACTTGTCAGGAGGATAAAACCCACTGAGATGGACTTACAACATTGCCCTATTAGAGCGTGTTTACCTTGAAGTTTGATTTTCAAGACAAAAGATTCTATAAATTTTAAAAATATTTACGAGTTTCTCAAGGTGGACTTATTTTTAACAAACTTATTATCAACCCATGCAATATTCTCATACCATGTGTTTGAGCATTTTGTACATTAGTCGAAGCACATTTGGGTTAAACTGCAGATGTGCATGAAACTTAATGTATTAGTTGTAAACTTTTGAGAGCATTTTGAGATATAGTCTCGTGATAAGCATACAAATTTTAAAATGTTTAAGTTCATTGTTTACACAAATAATATATCAATAGAAGACATGTAAACATTTCATTTTGATTATGAAATTTTTTGCCTTCTATACATTTATATTTTGTGTAGCGAATCTGGTGACAGTTAAAGCAGCTAGCATTGTTGTGCATTTTCAAATATTATTTTTTTCTCACACTTGAGTCATTACTTGAGTGATCAACAAGAGCTCTCGCCTGGTCATATTTTCAAATGCAATCAAAATTCATAGCCTTGATAGTAAGAGAAGCCCATTCTTGCTCATTGGCGAGCTAGTAATTTCATCTCAAGCCTTGTTCAAATTATTTTACCACGATCATTATTGCTCAAAGGCTTGTCATTCAGTAAAATGTAAACTCATTGTGTTCATCCTTAGTACTCATTCACTATTACATGTATCTTTCGGAAGAGTATGCTTTAATATATATATATATATATATATATATANTTATAGTAGAGGTTACTAGCCCAATCTAGTCGAAAGGCTCTAGTAGTGTCTTTTTAAGCGGAGTCGACAAGTCAAATCACACGAACATAAGACTCGAGTCACGTTCTTATTAGAGTGTGATTGTAGTAGTATACTTAATACGATATTTGCTCAATATAAAATTAGGTTAATCATAAAATTGTCGCCTTAATAAATGAATACAAAAGATGGATGAATTCTACTTTAAAGATTAAATGACAGATTTTACTTTGATATTTTTATTTTTATAATTTGAATTTTTTTTAATCTCCTTTGATTAAAATTTGCATTCAACAAAGTCATCATCAATGATTTAAATACTTTTTACACCATCCCACTTATAGAGGATTGGGATTATAACCTGAATCAATTAAGTTAATTGAAATATTTTTTTGAACTTTTAAAAATAAACCCCTCAGATTGATATTCACAAATAACGCGCCATCATTAACGATTGAATAAAAAAAACATTTGAAGTACTTCCTTTTGACGTTTGCTTAAAAAATTATTAAAAAGATCAGTCATATCGACAACTTTAATTTTGAGGATTGAACTTATTAAATAAGGAGTCTAAGCACCATCCCACTTAAAGATCAGTTTTGTTTGTTTTCAACTTTTGAAAAAAACGCCGTTTTATAGCCGTTTCGTTCCTGATTTTTCGTCTCGTGGTCGAGACCGCCATTTCCCCTCACCCTTATTCGCGAACGCGAATAGCATGGTGTGTTCTGCAATTCGCGCAGAAACACTTATGTCTATACCCTTCGCTTCACGTCGCTCCCCACGATTGTACCCTAGCCGCTCGAGAAGGTCTCCCCTGCTAGCCTTGCCTCGCCGGTCCTCGACTCCCTTTCACCGCAGGAAACATCTTCCCAAATTCCTTCTCCTACATTCTTCTACTTGCCCATTCCGCTTCTCCTACACTCTTCTTCGCCATTATCCTTCTACTACATTCTTCTTGAAAGGCATTATTCTTGTCGGTTACATTCTGCCCTTAATTGCTTTGGTGATATGGTGCAGAAGCTATATTTTGTAACATTTTTTCTTGAGAAATAGCTCGCATTTGAGTATTCATGGTTTTAGAGTGCCCGTTAACTCTTTTTTTTTTTTAATACATCTTTAGAAAAAATAGTTTGCATACCTCTGACATCAAGTAATTCCCTACATCTAGAGCACAAGGTAAATCAGGTATCTCATTTTCATAGCATAATTCAAAAACTCTCTTCAGTAGAATCTAATCAAACTCTCTGTCAAGAATGCGATGTTACATTATTTTATAGGAGTGTTTCATAAGAATACTGCATAAACGTGGTTAGCAATACTATGGAGTAAGAACAGGGAGAACATGAACTCGAGGTTGATCCCTACCCTCCCAAACCTGCAATCGGTCAACAATAACCATTGCCATTTTTTGGACGACAATTAACATCTCTAGATACATGTTCAAGTGATTTCCTTGAGCTAGCAAAGCATTAAGACTAAAATTATCAAACAAACTGGCAAGCCCGTTAAACAAAGAATCAAAGTAGAATGAAATTTATCTTTAACCATTACTCTCTTTTTTTTTTACCATTGTCGGTCCCAAGCCCGAATGTAAAAAGTGGAGGGTTGCGTTAGGCAGTTGACAGCCAGTGTAAAACTTATCGAAAAAAATCATGACAAGAAATCTGCAATAGAGAAAAAGAATTCATGTAGTCGACCCCACGAAGTGGGATTAAGACTTTGTTGTTATTGTTGTTGTTGTTGTTGTTGTACTCTTTCTCTCCTTCTTGAGAATAATAATTGAATGCAAGCTTTGTAATTTTGATAATTGAATGCAAGCTTTGGCATAGTGCCTAAAAAGATTGGTCCTTTGTCATTTTTTTCAACTCTTATTCCTTCAAATTTCTCTTTGTTTTATTGCAGCATTATTTGATTAAAAATGAGCTCAAGCAATTTGAATAGCTCTAAGGGGACCAAAGATCGATCAGTCCTTTGTGATTGTAACCTGCTGTGTGTTGTATTTACGACACTGAATGGTGACAATGCAGGCATAAAGTTTTATAAATGTCCCAAAAAATTAAAAAATAAAGAATGCAGATTTTTTCATTGGGTTGATGAATTAAGAGATGCAATACAGGAGCGAAATGATTATAAGATAAATGCATTTGATGATATGGTGAAGAATGATCTGAAGGACTTGAATTTCTTGTGAAGGCCTTACTTTTGTTTGATTTTGTCATCATAGCATTGCTTTTATTATTGTTAACGTTGTACATGTTTTGATTATGTTCATGTATTTTAGAGGACAAACCATACTACTACATAAGGTTTATTTTTGTAAGCAAAGTCGTATTTTTGGCTGAAATGATGTTTATGTTGAACATATGTTTGTATAATTGATTTGAGGGCAAGTGTTTCTATTTTAATTCTCTTATGATCCAATCAGTAATAATAAATTCATAAATTGACATTATATTGATTCCTAGGGCAACACTTTCAATATTGTGTTTTTCAAACAAAACCGTATTTTCCAAAAAGAATTGTGTTTATATACTGAGGGATATTAATCAACAGACAACACTTTTGGAACTGTGTTTTCAAACAGATCAGCTGCTTCTGAAACACCAGCTTGTGAACAACAAATTTGCAATAGCAGTTTTTGAACCCATTTTTTCTATAGCTACAATTAAAACAAACACACCCTAATTCCTGTCAGGAGGATCAGATTAGCAAACATAGGGCTCAGTCTTATCAACTCTAATCCTTATGAAGAGGATCGTACCATCCAAGGTAGAGACTCATTACTGTCAACTCCGACCATTATCAAGAGGGAGGATTAGACTAGTTAAGATAGGGCTCAATCTTCTCTACTCCAATACTTGTCAGGAGGATAAAACCCACTAAGATGGACTTACAACATTGCCCTATTAGAGCGTGTTTAGCTTGAAGTTTGATTTACGAGATTCCGTCGGATGAGATAACCTACGCTTGCTAACGAGAATTCTCCGGTCTAAATGGTTTTGACAACTTATTTAGGCTAAGTAAATTTAAAAGAAAATAGTGATGCCAGAATTATGAAACCGTGAGATCTTAATTGATGTAGCTCAAATTAAATTAAAGTTTCCCCCTCAATATTTCAACATTTGAACAACAACAACGAACAAACCAAAATGTGACCTATAAACCACAAACCTCAAACCCTTAAACCTTAGAGCTACTACTACTACAGCAGAAGGCTCAGAGCCAACTTCATGGGCAGCACAGCTAAGAGCTTGGATCGAGCAATAAAAGGATTTTCTTCAGCAATCTCTCTCCATAGTCTAAATAAAAAATCATAGGGCTCTGAGGTAACTTGCTTAGCGCGACGTAAATCCTCACAGCTTCTTTAGACTCCTGTGCAACAATGTTATGCAGCATAAGTCCTAACTCGCCTTAGATTTCAAGATTGTCGTTTGGTAGGACGTAAACCCTCCTATAATTCGTAGTTATTTGCATAATCGGGTGTTATACAAATGTAAGTCTCAAATAATAAAATTAATATGATTGAGTACTCAAATAACATCTTCTCCAAAACACAGCCACACAATAGGATAGTTTAGAAAATCACTGAGAGTTCTCCTCAGGATCTATGACGTCCCCTACCCCTTCCTTACCTTGAACACCTAAAATAACTGGTTCCATTCGGTCTCTTCCCATTTGATTTTTCGCTTCCTACCGTGAAAATTTAAATCTTAAATTCTTGAAGACTAATACCTCTGATCATTATCGAGAGTTTTCTCAAGTGACATCGATCACCATTTGAGATGTAATTAACTACAGAGATTTGCCGGTCACACAAAAAAATTAGCAAATCAAACTAATATCACAAATCTCTTTGTTTGCATGATTGGGTCCATCGTCGAGAGATACACTTATCTTTCAGGAAGGTGGAGTATTTGCGGTATCGGACACGATTATATAAAATACTAGACGAATGAGATACATTCAGTCTCATTTTTCAAAATTAAAACACACTATGTTCAAAAATAAACAAAGTCATAAACCTTTTTATATTAAATTAAATTTGAAAATTATTTTCAAAATCAAAAAGTTGACCGACAACTTTTAGCGTTTCTACTGGGACTAGTTTCTCTCTCCATTTTTATCAGAAGATTTTGTCCTCATACATCAATAGTGTGTCAATGTCTCTCATGAGTTAGACTACCATTCATTCGTTGGCAAGCCTCACTCATTTCTTTCTTCGGCAGATATAGTCTAACTCCTTTGGATTCTGGAGCCATTTGTTTAAACATCCTTAAACATAATAGTTCTAGAATCTTTAGGGTTTAAAGTGGGTGGAACCCCAATAGGTGTGATAGGTTAAGAGTGTTTTATCGAAACCAGTTCGATGTGAAGTCACCCCTCCAAGTCTTGGACCAGGTCCTACGCTTCATTCCTCTTTGGGTTTAACTTGTTGCAAATAGGTTCAACTGGAATTTCACTCTCACTATCCTCCATTTAAACTCCAAACAAAGCACAAACTTTGAAACAAAGAAACTCATATGAATAAATTTCAACGGATGCGCAGTTTATAAAACAATTATGTTAACTTGAGTACTTTCGTTGAAATTACAAGGCGTGGGACGTCACTAATTTCCTGAAATTCTTCAAATGACAGAAACAGTGTATTCACCAAAGTTCAATTTTTCTTTCGACACCCGAATAAAGTTGGTTGTTAGCAAGAACGAGCTGTTTGACCTAGCGATTATCAAGTTTCGACAGGGATTCGATGATATTGAAGCTAAGTTCGGGAATGTTGTTGTCATAGTAATGAAATCTGAAAAGGATAAGTCTGTCAAGCCTGTTGTGGAGTTCAACCTGAAATCTGCTAATGGATTCCCCCTCTAAAGAGGGTGTTGGTTGAAAAGAACCCTGATGTCACTGTAAAGACTGTCACTAAGAAAGTTGGGACTGCTCCCAGGACTATTTTTCTTCTATCGCCGGATTTACCGCTATTGCACCAGTTGCTCCGCTAAACAAAGAGGGAAGACTTCATATGAAGAAGGGACAGTCGATGTTTTTGCCACGTCATTCTCTGTATTTGAGAGTGGGTCCAATTCAAAGTTTGTGCGACTGACTAAGACACATGAAAGTAGGCACAACAGAAAGATTCTGAAGGCCAAGAAGGCGAAAGCCGTAGAGTTTGCTGCTATATACACTGCCCTCCAACTAAATGAGACAATATTACGTGAGACCTCACCTCTACTCAGGAGTAGGTTTCACTCGCTGTCTTTCATCTCCGAAGAGGATGGAGTCTATAAGGTTACTACCACGTTACCACCACTATCTCTCCATAATGGTCCAAGGTCATTGACGAAGTTCAAAGAGAAAACTAAGACAATGGCAACAAGTGACAGAGATAAGCAGTTGAGGCAAGATTTCCAACCTTCTCAGCGATACGATCAACAATCATTCTAACAAATGCCACACCAGATGAATGGAAGACATGCTCCATCTGCGGCCATACAATTGAACAAAGTATATTGTTTCAGAAAAAAAGTTGTAGTAAAGATGTTCCGAGATTTGATTAATAATCCTAAATTCAGATTACGAGAGCCAAGGAAGCCGGAGGAAGTCGACAAGAATGACCATCTCAACTACTGCCCCTCTCACAGATTACTCGGACACACTATAGAGAACTGTATCAACTTCAAAGTATGGCTTGAGAAGAACTTTAAAACTGGGAACATAACGATTCCGAAAGAGTATTTGACAGAACCTGAAAAAGGTTCTATCACTATAATTTTGATTGACCCAATTGTTTCAATTGACCTCAAGACAACTACACCAGTGCTCAGCAAAATAGGTTAGTCTCATCAAAAACATCTAGTTGATCTTTATGTTTATTTTCGTCTACACGTCTTTTTGTTGTTTTTTTACAGAATCTAACAATTGATTTTTTTTTTGGGCAGCTATAGAAACATGTCTTCTAGGATTACGGGGACAAGCAAAGCTATTTTGTGTTATTGCGGACTACTTGCTCCGTTACTCACGTCACGTCAGCCTCACAACAGTGGGAGACAGTTCTACGGTTGTCGCAAGGGTGTTTCAGTTCGTTGTGGTTTCTTCCGATGAGCCAACAGTCCAACATGTTACACTGTCAGTAGTGATGAGGATATTCTCAGGTTGACAGTGCATTTGAGGACATACATAGTCAGAGTTTGAAATTGAATATTTTAATATTTTTTATTGTAGTTGCAATTGTACTTATCATTTTTCTATTTCTTCTGATACGCACGAAAGTATGAGCACCATATGTTAACTTTTGAACTGATCTGTGATGGTTTCTTGGTTCTATATTATATAATTCTGTTCTCATTTTAGTTCTGTTACAAACAGTTTCACCAAACAGGGGCATGAAGGTCATTTATCCAACAACAGCTATCAATAAGTTATTTTGAATAAGCTACCCCAAACAGCAAGTCAGTTTATTTTAATAATCTGCAAATTATCAGAATATTCTGTTTATCAACAGATTATAAATAATCAACAGTTGTCTCAAACAGACCCTTAGCGATAACTACTGTGCATGCTTCTAAGTTTGTGGAAGAAAAGAAGTATTATGTAGCCTGGATGTAGCAATATGTTCAGATAAAGTTAATTTACACGCAGTTTAGAGTTGGTTTTAGGGATCCCTTTAGCCCATTGTTTTGGACTTCAATTGATTGTTATTTAATCGTTTTTAGGTTGATTCACTTGTTATTTTCTCCCTTGGTTTTGCTAGTTTTGGAAGTGGGTCTACATTCTCCTTTCTTTTGTTAAATGGTTAAGTTAAAATGAGAATTTCTAATTTTACTTTTTGAAAAACACTTAAAAATATTTGAAGATTAATTGAAAAACACTTAATTGGGGGTAAAATACCTTAAATCATTTCAAGTTCAGGTTAAAGTGAAGGTTTTCTAAATTTTATGAGCACACCCTAGGTGGGAGTTCATCTACCTAATTTTCAAAAGAATGATGAAACTAGTTATTTGACCTTAATTCACAAATTGATTAAAAATATTACGCATGAAGATACACCAAGATGTTATTCATGACTTCATTAATTAAATCAACTAGTAAAATTTTTGTTATGATTTAACATACAGTGAAACCTAATACACTAGGATTTGGGTTTGAACATTACACTAAAATCCTCATGACAATTGGGGACATTTGTTAATGCCACATATGGATCACCGAACTAGTATAAGTTGAAAGTCTTGATAGTGAGGGTGATGATGATAGTGCTTATGTGTGCAAATATGGGAGAATAGAACAGTATCTCCTGCATCGATTACCCTCAATGAGCGGAGAGTATAATCGATGATATCATTCACCAACTCTTGGTGCAAAGTTGCCCTGACTGTCTTAGGTTGAGAGATAATTCTAACCGAATTGAAGCAAGCAACCATTGAACTATTACATTTCTTCGCACACTTACACAGATACTACACCCTTTCACACTTTTCCATAGTTGTTAAAAAAATATTAATAATAATAAAAGATTCATTTTCAACAATGCCAATTTGACTATTAAATAAACTCTACATGCATAAAAAGTTATATAAACCTTTAGCAAAATTTTATAAAGGGTCACTGGTTAACTGTTTTGATTGTAGATAAAAGTTGTCATCCTAAGATTGTTTGGGTCGGTAGCTTCTATCCGAAGTTAGATTATAAAACACAGCCCAACGCTGAGCCCACCTGACTTTAATTTTTACAGATCATTTTCAAGATTTCATGTGTCAACTGCTCTTTTCTATATGTATGCTCATGTTTGATGTGTTCATTAAATCCTTAACTATACCAGCTTACTTCCACATGTGACACTAACCCTACAGCAGTAGCAAAGGTTTTGGTACGCATTTATAGTTATTTACTGTAATCTCTTATTATTTTACTTTGTTGTCGTGTTTTTACTTTACCATGCATATTTTACATACATTACATACCAATAAAACCACAAAAATATAGTTTCAAAAATTTATACTTTTTTAAATCTAGTAAACGCCCTTAACCCACCCCTTTTAGATTTACGAGAATCTCTCGGATGAGTTTACCTACGGTTGTTAACGGGAATTCTACGGTTCAAATGGTTTTAACAACTCATTTAGACTAAGTAAATTTAAAAGAAAATAGTGATACTAGAATAATGAGTGTGATTTTAACTGGTATCGCTCAAATTAAGTTAAAATTCCCCCCTGAATATTTCAACATTTTAATAACAAACAAACAAAAATGTGATCTATAAACCACAAACCCTTAAACCCCGGAGCTACTACTACAACAGGAGGCTCAGAGCCAGCTTTGTGGGCAGCACGGCGAAGAACTTAGAACGAGCAATAAGAGGAACTTCTTCAGCAATCTCTCCTTAGTCTAAAGAAGAACTCATAGAACTTCGAGGTACCTCGCTCAGCGCAACGTAAATTCTCACACCATCTTTAGGCTTCTATGCAACCATGTTGTGCAGCATAAGTCCTAATCCGCCTTAGGTTCTGAGATTATCATTTCGTATGATGTAAACCCTTCTATCCTTTTAGACTATTTGCATAATCAAGTGTTATGCAAGTGTAAGTCCCAAATAATAAAAATGACATGATTGAATACTTACATACCATCGTCTCCTGACTAGAGCCACACAATAGGATATTTTGGAAAGTCACTAAAGATTCTTCTCAAGATCTATGAAGTCTCCTACCCTTTTCTTTCTTTAGACTCCTAAAATAGCTGCTCCAATTTGGTTATTTCCCACTTGATTTTTCACGTGCTACTGTGAAAATCTAAACCTTGAATTTTTTAAAACTAGTATTTATGATCATTATCGAGAGTTTTCCCAAGTGACATCGGACATTTGAGAAGTAATTAACTATAAGGTTTTGTCTCTATAGAGAACTTGGAACCCGGATAAAATAAACCCTACCTAATTTTTATATTAAAAATGAGAACTTTTCGATCACACATAAAAGATTCGCAAGTCAAACAGATGTTACAAATTTCTTAGAGCCTATTTGGGTCAGCTTATTTTCGTAGGCAGCGTTTTGAAAAAGTCATTGTGCTGTTTGTTAAAAGCTTCTCGTCTGCGTTTTAGAATCTGTTGTTTTCGGATATTGAATAAACACAGCCGTGAGATAAACCCCGCGACTCACGTTCGTTTGTGTGACTTTACCCAACTGCCCTGCTTTCTCGCCTCCGCTCTCGTGTCCTTCCATTTTGTTCTCCTCCTGCTTTACGGAGCTCGGGTGCCTCTAATTTTTCATGGCTTCCTCTCCACTACCGAGATCTGGAGTTGTCTTCCGGGGACCCTAGCTTCTATGTTTCCACACATTTTCAGTTTCTCCAAAAGCCATGTTCTGCAACTCCAGGTTCTTCCTCTCTTCAGTTTTCTACTTCTCAGCTTTCCAGTTTCTCTTCTCCTACTGACTGCTTTGCTTGTTTTCTCTTAAAGCTTTTCTTCTTCCTCTTCGTCGTTGCTACATTTTCTTGCCTAGGTTTATGGAATCATTTTCTCTTCTCCACCTGTCTGCTTTGCTTGATATGGAGATGTAATGGCAACTTAATTTTTCATGTTATAATGAGCCCAAACTTCGATCAATTTTGTCCGCACTGCAGTGCATTGCCAAATTGCAAAACTGCGGCGTTCGGTAGCCGTAGCTTTCGATAAAATGAGGGTCACAGGTTCGACCACGCAGCCCGCATTTCTTTGCCTAATTTTTACTGAGGTGCCCCGGCTTCGTGATCTCCTTCTACCCTAAACCGTTTCGGAGCTCTCGCATTTTCTCCAGTGCCCTGCTCGTGCTCTTCCTACATTTGCTCGTCTTCTTTCTCTTTGTTCCCCAACACCTGTGATGTCTGATGGGGGATCGGTTTTGATGTTTCGGTTGGAATTTTGTGATGAATTTCAGTGAGAACTTGATATTTGAGTGAGAATTTGAGAAGAAGAGGAAGTCTGATGGGGGATCGGTTTCGGCTGATATTTCTGTTTTTTGCATCTGTGAATAGGTTTGTTTTTGGTGGGTGGGGTGTTGGGTTTGTTTTTAGGGTGTTATTTTTGTGGCAGGGTTTGCATTTGTGAATGGTTTTGTTTTTTAT
>JXCR01076402.1:0-18833 GCA_002079205.1 Phalaenopsis hybrid cultivar
CTGTCTAATAAGTTGTCTTTCAAAACATTCAGGAAAGATGTACTTGAGAATTTTTGGTATCTCTCGAGGATTGCAGTGCTACTGTGGACTTCAATGTTCCATGCTAACTTCATGCCAGCAATATAGCTACGGGAGAATTGTGGCTTTTTTCGGCGGGCAGATTGACTGAAAGATTCCGCCACCGAGAGTGATCGGGGATGGAGTATCCATAGAGGACGGCTTAGCTCGTGACATATACCTTCTGTATTTTAAAAATAATATTATCATATTATTTAATGTTATTTTAATGTTTTTCTTAATTTTAGTAATCATGATACTGTCAAGTGAGATATATTTCTTTTTTTGTACTATTCATCACTAAATTTTTTTTTTCTAAAATATAAAATATATCGGTATGAAAGTTCTATTGCAAGCAAAATTACTATACAGATGAAGAATAGTAATTTGTCCGTAAACAACTGCGNTGTGTAGTAGTTGATTCTTTAAGTTGTTTATCCATAGTTAATACAAATTGGATCCTTACTCAAAATTCTGAATTAATTAAGAATTGGAAGCCTTATAGTTATAGATTATAGGATTTTTTAATACTATATATTTGCATCAGTTTAGCCAACATTAATTAACAAAATTAAAGAAGCTCAAAAGGCAAGCAGTGATTATCGAAATTAGTTGAGCAAGCAAAATAAAAAAAGAGACGGAGAATCTTTGTAGAAAAAGTTATAATTATGGGTACCTAGTGATTCAGATTTGAGACAAAAATTTACAAGAATCTCATTATTCACATTATAGGCAGTATCAAGCTATATGAAGAGTTGAATAAATGTTTAGTTGCCAAGCATGAAGAAAGACGTTGAGTATGTTTTCATATGTCAAGATTGTCATGTATTAAAGCCCAATATCAGAGACCTGGTTATGATTTTGTTATAGGATTTCTTAGATTTAGGCGGGTTCTGATACTATGTTGGTGATTATTGACAAATTAGCCAATTCAACTCATTTATTTTAATTCATGCAAATTGATTCAATTGCAAAGTTGGCCAAAATATATATTAAGAAAACTTTCAGTGGTGTTCCAAAAGTGATCATTAAATCATGGATGAAGATTCATTTTCAAATTTTGAAAATGTATTTATGAAGGTTTGGGAGCTACATATTAGTATAACATTTCAGCCAAAAATTAATGAGTTATCGAAAATAACAATTCAAGTATTATAAGAACTACTGCGATTTTGTGTTCTAAATTTTAGAGGCAGTTGAGAAGACCACATTTTGATGATTAAATTTGGATACAATAACAGTTATCAATTTAACATAAAGATGGCTCTCTATGAAGCTTTGTATGACATAAAATGCAAAACTACATTAAGCTAGTTTGTAAAAGGAGACATATAACTATTGAGTCAAGAGTTAGTTTATGAAGCCACAAAGAAAATTAGGCTAATCGAAGACGTATTTCAAGCCGTTTAGGATCGACGACAAAAATATTATGACCTATGATAGAATGAAGAGCTTGAAATTTGTGATTTTGTGTTTTTAGAAGTCAAATCTATGAATGGTACAACTATATTTGGCTAGAGAAGTTGAGCCCACTATTTAGAGGCCATTTGAAATCATTGTGATGTGGTAGCTTACAGTCTATCAATGACAGCGATATGTCAGGCTTCCCCAATATATTTCATATATCAATGTTGACGAAATGGGTTATTTGCATGAATCACAGGATCCCATTGGAGGAAATTGAGGTATAAAGGGATTTAACATATATTGAAGAACCCATAAGAATTATAGAATTTGATGTTAGGAAACCAAAGTTTTAAGAGTGTGGGCGTTTGGCATGGCCTTTTAGCTATTATGGGGCGAAGCGTATGCCCTAAGGTGTCGGGCGCAAGCCTCACAGTATAAAAAAATAAGGAATATAAATATTAAAAGACAAAAAATAAATTATTTGTGCATAATAAAGAAATTATTCCTATGTATTAAAATAACTCATGCTTGATCAATTTTAAAACAAGTCTTCTAAGATTAGAACCTTCAAAGTATTACCTTAAATCCACCATAAAAAAGTAGAAACATATAAAAATAAGTACATATTTGAGCCAAAAAATAAAATTTGTGATCAATTGATCTCAATCCTTGAAGGTTATTCATTCTTCAAATTCATCCTCAAAATCTTGTTCTTCACCAATAGTTGTCCAAGTCACAACTAAGTCCTTCATATTCTCTGCATTCATTTTTTACTTCATTAAAATCATAATCATGTTCAATCTCAGATGCATTCATAATTTGTTATTCCTTATCATTATTGTCTAAATTATAAATACAAACAAAATGATATTTGTAAATATTTAAAATCTTTTTTCTATAAGAAATTTAGAATGCATAATTTTGTAAAGAACAATTAAATGTAAATATGTAACTTGTTTTTTCATTCTTTCTCTATGAGAATATGATGCGGGCACTCAGGCAGCGCTTGATGGGGGCGCTTCGTTTGGTGGATAGAAGGCCCGCGAACTTTCACGGGTATAGCAGGCAGGTGGGGATCGTGAACTTGTGTGATACAAATGGGCGCAAACATTGGAATTTTGGGTTTTCTAGATTTTTCTTGGCTTCCCACTCTCTTCCTTTTTGTAGAAGCTTCTCTGTCTGTGATACAAATAGGCGCTAAGGCAGCGCTCGATGCGGGCGCTTCGTTTCCGTGAATAGATGACTCGCGAACTTTCGCGGGTATAGCAGACAGGTGGGGATCGTGAACCTGCATGATACAAATAGGCGCAAATAATGAACTTTTGGGTTTTCTAGATTTTTCTTGGCTTCCCACTCTCTTCCTTTGTGTAGAAGCTTCCTTTGTCCGCAGGGTGCCTATAAATTGTTGTCTTGAAAGTGGAAGGGCAGTGCTAGTAGAGCCGTCTTTCGATCTCATGTGGAGTTTCTTTCTCCTTTGTGGGCTATATTCGAGGAGGTGTTGGTGCTCTGACTGTATCTTCTCCGAGGTGGTGATCATATCCTCTCTTCTTACCTTTCACAAATCTTTTCCTCCACACTCCTCAGCCACCGAACTCCCCCCCCCGACACCCAACCATTTCATTTTTCTTCAGGTTATTACTGTTTTCGTGACTTCCTAACCTCTTTCAAACTCTTCTCAACCACCCCACTACCATTGCTAACCAACTACAATCATTTTCTATTTGTTGCCCCTACAGTTCCACACCTCCCCTTCACTACTACCTGCCTCCCATGGTTGCCTTGATGCCTCCAAATCATCCTTATTCCTCTGGTCGACCTCCACCACCCATTGGGATATATTTAAAAGTGTTTGTTGGTATCGTTTTTATGTTTTGTGTTATTATTTCCGTTCAAGTCATGTTGTCCTTTTTTAATATTAATGAAAGTTTGCTTTTGTGATTCCACTCTTTTCCATACTTGTTCCAATATCATTTGGTATCAAAGCAAGTCCAACCCTAGTCATATCCTTGGGTTTCCTAACATCTGTCCCTACCCTATTCACCTCCACCAAATTTTTTCCCTATAATTTAGCCATGCCATCGTGAAGAGGTACTCCAGACTCAACCCGGGAAGGGATTCAATGAGAAATTTGTCGTCTGCAATGCAGGCTAGCAGAACTGGATGATAGAAACCATGAAGAGATTAACATCGTCCGTGATCGACAGTCTAAGGGAAGACAGGGACAAGGAGAATCTGTTTCACAAGAAAGATCACAATGACGAGGAATATCGACCACGCTGTTTTGGCATCCAATTTCGAAGAAGGCCGAGAGAAGAAGCCTCTTATGAAGGTCAGCGGGACTTTGACATCAAAATGGACCTCCCAGAATTTGAAAGAGATATGGATTTCGATGAGTTTATCAACTAGCGACAATAAGTTGAACGAATTTTCGTAGGGTTATCAAAAATTGCCCCGACACGCCAACTCGACTCGAAAAAATTCGTGTTAGGGTTGACCTCAATATTTTTCGAGTCGGGTTCAGGTCAGAGAATTCGACTCATTTATTATTCGGGTCGGGTACAGGTGGAACCCAAAAATTTAAACATGACCCAAATAAGCACGAAATTTTTGGTAGCGGGTTAAGCTTAAGTTATGGTCGGGTTCAGTTCTTAGTTTTCAACCCGTTTATTATTTAGGTCGAGTTCAAGTTAATCCTCTTTTGGGTTAGGTCATTTTCGGGTCAGAATCGAACTCGACCTGTTGATTCGAATTGACTCCCCTAGATTTTTTAATATAAAGATGTACCAGAGGACAAACGAGTCAAGCTAGCTGCCATTAAACTAAAGAAAAATGCCTCTTTATGGTGGGCAAATTTACAAAAATAGAGGAAAAGAGAAGGCAGTGAGAAGATAACTAAGCGGGAGAAGATGAAAAAGGTAATGCAGAAAAAGTATCTCCCACCCCACTATCGCCAATATATGTTTTTTAAACTTCGCAACCTACAGCAGATGGATCTTTCAATTGAGGAGTTTACAACCCAATTCGACCACTTGCAGCTGAAATGCGAACTAACGGAGCCAGAGGAACATACAATAGTCAAATATCTCAGGGGTCTAAAACCTGCCATCAGTAATGTGATGCAATTGCAACCATACTGGACGCAAGGGGATATCCAGACATTAGCATTGAAGGTGGAAAGACAATAAAAACAAAGCAGGCAACAGTCATCCGTTAGGCAACAACCTTTAGGCAAACAGCCACCTAGAGTCACCACGATCGACAAGGGCACCTCAGTAGAGCCTAGCCAACTTGAACACGGGAATGATAGTCCAAATCAGAGCGAGAAACAGTAGGAGAAAGGTAACGCCTCCAACATTGTACCAGCCAAGAAATGTTTCAAATGCCACAATTACGACCACATAGCCTCCAACTGTCTCACGAGTAGAGTAGTCTCACTTACTAATTAGGGTGTGTGGAAGAGATTAGCGATGAGTAGAAAGCTGATGAACATGCTGAGGAGTATCGGCTTCTCCCAGATGAGGGAGAGGCGCTTTTGATTCAACGGATTTTGTGGGCTGAGGATATTAGGGATTCGCAGTGGCTTCGTCACAATATATTCTACACCCACTGCGCATTAAACGAAAAAGTATGCAATCTCATTATCGATGGAGGAAGTAGCAAGAATGTGTCATCAACACCAATGGTAGATAAATTGAGAATCACAACTTTGAAACATTCCCAACTATATTCACTGACTTTGTTGAAAAAGGAGAATCGAGTCAGCATCAATCGGAGATGCTTAGTAAAGTTTTCAATTGGGGGTAGCTACAAGACCAATGTGGTGTGACGTAGTTCCATTAATGTCTGTCAGCTTCCATTGGCAAGACTGTGACATTTTACCAGAACACTTATTCTTTTACAAAGGACGAGAAGTGCATTACTCTCCTTCCTTCAATGGAGCCCGAGATCACATGTTCCCTTATCAGCAAAGCAACGTCAGTGAAACTAATTTTAGTAATGATACCAGATGAGAGGATCGAGACACCCGTCCTAGATACAAGATAGATATGGTTGAGGTATGTCAGGTCGATGCCATACCAACAACACAACTACCATGTGAGAAGGGTCGGATTACTCTCACTGCATGCCCATTTGAACCGATCGTGGGTTATTCTTAGAGGATTCGACAGTTTTAGCATGGTCCACAGCCTTAGGAGGACCGATCGATATGGACATTTGCTTGCAATCTTGGAAAGACCTCAAATGCCTCGGGCGACAATGCAGTCGCCAGTGGGATCCAGGATGGCTAACAACGAAACGAAAACTTCTACTTATGAAGTCAAAGCGGCCCCAACTATAGAAGACTGATGCATGAGCTACGACAGTGCCCGATGGGGCGCTTTGTTTCCGTGGACAGAAGGCCCACAAAATTTTGCGGAAACAACGAGCAGATGGGGATCGCGAACCTGCGTTATCCAGATAGGCACCAACAGTGGAATTTTACGTTTTCTAGATTTTCCATATCTTCCCACTCTCTTCCTTTGTGTAGAAGCTTCTTCCGTCTGTGGGAGTCTATAAATTGTTGTCTTTGAAAGTGGAAGGGCAGTGCTAGTAGAGTTTTCTTCTGATCTCCTGTGTGGAGTTTCTTTTCCCTTTGTGGGGTGTATCCAAGGAGATGGTGTTGCTCTGGCTGTATCTTCTCCGACGTGGTGATCATGTCATTTTATATTACCTTCCCCAAATCTTCTTCTGTCCACTCCTCAGCCGCCGAACTCTTCCTCCATCATCCCGACACCTAGCCATTTCGCCTTGTTGGTTATTGTTGTTGTCCCGCCTTCCTAACTCCTTTCAAGCTCCTCCCAACTACCCCGACACTGCTGTCAACCTCCTACATCCCTTTCCNCCACTTGTATCAGTGATTATTAAGAAATTTCAAGGATGAAATTTTAATAAGAGGAGAATTTTTATGCCCAATTTGACAAAAAAAAATTAAAGCTTGCTTTAACATATACCCTGTTTTTTGTACCTCTCTAAACTTGATGATATTAGTTCTATAAATTATTTTATTTTGATTAAATTTTATACAAAAATATATAAATTATTTGTAAAAGACTTATTCTTACGCGTCATCATTGAGAGAGCTTTTGGTGTTTTAAAAAAGAAATGAGTAATGTCTCGTGATATGCCATCTTACCCTTTTTCCATACAGGTGCAGATTGTAGTTATCACGACAATTCTCCACAACTATATTCGTCGACATCCTTCCCGCAATGACATCGACTTCCGTAGGGCGGACAAGGATCATAAGCATGTCCTTGCAAAGGCATATGAGTACCGTCCTGAATAATCTTTATCACAAACTCAAAATGATGTTCTCGAGACTTGTACTAAAGAAGAGAAAGGTGCAAGCGAGATGACAAAGTTGAGGGAACGAATTACGAATGCGATAGTAGGAGGATGATTTTAGTATTCATCATATTATTAATTGTAATGATTATCGAAGAGACTCACTATTTATTGTATTTGTATTTTATATAGTTCATGTTTATTTCCATTCATTGTGTATTTGATATTTGATTATTTGAGTTTCTTACGTTGTTTGTAAGTATTTTTTTCTTTTGCATTTCTTTTATTTTTCTTTTGGTAGGTTTTAAAGGTCTGTGATAAGTCGTTTGACCTTATGGGTTATTTTGGATGATCTGCTTATGGCCATGGGTTGGTGTCTGTTGGCCAACTTTTTGAAAAGAAAATTTTAATTTAATTTAATATAAAAGGTTATATGATTTTTTTTTTTGAAAATATTAGTGTTTTAATTTTAAAAGATGAGACTGAATGGATCACATTTGTCAAATAGTTTACATAATTGTGCTCGACATCGCGAATACTACATATTCTCGAAAGAAAAGTGTATACCTTGACGATGAACCCAATCATGCAAACCAAAAGATTTGTGACATCTTTTTTGGTCTGCGAATCTTTTATGTGTGACCGACAAGTTGCTCTACTTAATATAAGGATTATGTAAGGTTTATTTTACTTGGGTTCAAAGTTCCTTATAGAGGCAAAACCCTATAATTAAATACATCTCAAATGACCGACGTCACTTGAGAAAACTTTTGATAATGATCAGAGACACTTGTTTTAAACATTCAACGTTTAGGTTTTCATGGTAAGACGCGGAAAATCAAGTGAAAAAGGACCAAATGGGAGCAATTATTTTAGGAGTTCAAAGGAAATGGTAGGGGGCGTCACGGATTCTGAGGAGAACTTTCAGTGACTTCCAAACTATTCTACTATGTGGCTGTGTTTTTAGAGACGATGCTATTTAAGTAGTCAATCTTACAAATTTTATTATTTGGGACTTACACTTGCATATTACCCGATTGTACAAATAGCCCACGAAGATAGGAGGGTTTACATTGTACCAAATGACAACCTCGGAATCTAAGGGGAGTCAGGACTTACGCTGTACAACACGGTAGCACATGAGCTTAAAAGAGGGTGTGAGGGTTTACGTCGCGCTAGGAGAACCACCTCGAAGTCCTATGGGATGTTATTATTAGGAATGTATAGCTGGTGCAGATTTATCTTGCTGTTGTAGAATGATGACCAACTCCGCTTGTTGCTTGCTCCATGCTCTTCATTGTGCTACCCACGAAGTTGGCTCTGAGCCTCTTGTCGTAGTAGTAATTCCAGGGTTTAAGGGTTTGAGGTTTGTGATTTAAATATCACATTTTGTTTTGTTCGTTGTTGTTTAAATGTTGAAATGTTCAAGGGGGAATTTTAATTTAATTTGAGTGACACCGGTTAAAATTCCACGGTTCCATCATTTCAACATCACTATTTTCTTTTGAATTTACTTAGTCTACATGAGTTAAGTCCATTTAGACCGGATAATTCCTATTAGCAACCGTAAATTATCTCATCCTATAGATTCTCGTAAATAAAAAATGGGTGGATTAAGGTTATTCACTAGGTTTAAAACTATATAAATTTTTGAAAATGCATTTTTTGTGGTTATGTAGGTATGTAATGCAAGTAAAAAATGCATGATAAAGTAAGAACAAGACAACAAAGTAAAGTAGTAAGAGACTGCAGTAAATAACTATAAATGCGTGCCTGGGCCTCTCTGTTACTGTTGCAAGGTTAGTATATCAATGCGAATGTAAACATGTATAACTAAGGATTTCATGGGCACATCAAACATGAGCATATGTATGTAAAAGAGCAGGTGACACATGAAAGCTCGCGGACGACCTGTAAAAAATTTAAGTCAGGGTGAGCTCCGAGTTGGGTTGTGTGCTTTATATTCCAACTTTGGATAGAAGCTATCGACCCAAATAATCTTAGGAGGACAACTTCTGGCCATAATCTAAACACTTAAACCAGTGAACCTTTATAAAATTTTTTTTAAATGTTTATTTAACTTTTCATGCATGTAGAGTTTATTTAGCAGATAAAAGTAGTGTTGTTGCAAATGTATCTTTTTTATTATTATTTTTTTAACATCCGTGGAAATGCATGAAGGAGTGTAGTATCTGTGCAAGTGTGTTAAGAAATGACATATTCTGCCGGTTGCTCGCTTCAATCGGGTTAGAATTACCTGACAAGGTTAGGGGCAACTTCACACCAAGTGTTGGTGAATGATATCATCGATCATGCTCTCCTCTCATTGAAGGTCATCAATGCAGGATATACCATTCTATTCTCCTACTTTAGCACTCATAAGTAATGTCATCACTGCCCTCGCCACCAAGACCTCCAACTTATACTAGTTTGGTGATCTATATGTGACATTAACAAATGTCCCCAATTGTCAGGAGGATTTGAATGTAATGTTCAAGATCAAATCCCAGTGCATTGGGTTTCACTATAGGTTAAGTCATGACAAAAATTTCACTATTTGATTTAATTAAATAAGTCATGAACCACATCTTGGAGTATCCGCATGTTTAATGTTTTAATCAATTTGTGAATTAAAGTCAAGTGTTGATTTCATTATTCATTTGAAAATTAGGTAGATGAACTACCACCTATAGTGTGCTCATAAAATTTAGGAAGCCTACACTTTAACCTATGCTTGAGGTGATTTAAGATATTTTACCCTCAATTTAGTTTATTTTTCAACTAATACTCAAATATCTTTTAAGTGTTTTCCAAAAAATTAAATAAAAAATTCATATTTTTAACTTGATCATTTTACAACCTCTTTCAAAATTAGCAGAGTCAAGAGACGAAACAACAAGTGAATCGACCTAAAAGCATTTAAATTCTTTCATATTGTAACTAAATCGACCTCAAAGAAGAGTGTTTAAATTTACTCTAAGACAGTCAGCCCAAATCAGTCAACAAAATACCCCAAAACAGTGTGTAAATCAGCACTTAAATGCTACATAAACCTCTCCAAAACAGTGTATAAAACAACCGCAAAATGATGCTTTTAATGCCTCCAAAATAGTGGATAAAGCAGCCCCAAAACAATGAATAAATTAGCCCCAAAATGATGCTTTTAAAATAAGCCCAAAATGATGCTTTTAAAGTCTCCAGGACTGCATCCAAATAAGCTATGAAAAACATCCCGAAATGATATATAAATAATGCCCCCAAATCCCTCTCCAAAACAGTGTAAAGTGCAGCTAGGGCAGCATAGAAAATATCCCAAAAAAAGTGAACATAGAAAGCTAAAGCATCATGCAAAACTTCAAAATAGTGGATACGCATGGCTAGGGCAGCATAGAAAATATCCCAAAGCAAGTGAACATAGATAGCTAAAGCATTATTGTAAAACTCTCCAAAACAGTGGATACACATAGCTAGGGCAACATAGAAGATATTTAAGAGCAAGACTATAGGAAGCACAATAATGCCAGTTACTCTCTCCAAGAAACATAGCAAGAGAAGTTTAACTTCACTCCTGTCTGAATAAAAGAAATAAATTATAGCAATGAATCTAAACCTTATCACATGAGTTTCCAAAACATATCAAGAAATTATGGCCAAATGAAAGTGTAACATGGGTTTGAATAGCAAATCCATAACAAAGCTGCCATAAGCAAATCTTTACATCATTAGTATTTTGAAGACTCCTATTTTATCAATTACTAGAAGTTTAACGATTAGTAATAGATGCAAAAGTTGGATAGTGGATAACAGGCACACTGCAAAAATAAGGATTATCATGCAACATATTTTTTTGCGGACCACAAACTATTACATAAATCATATTTTCTTCACCAACAAACTCAACCTCATAGCAGTGCAAAAGGAAGCTACCAACAACCGAGCTCCGCCAACAGGTTTTAGAACATCCTTTGATTAGCAATGAAATGTAATTTACCTGAAAGAACTCTCAGTGGGAACATCGAATAAAGGTTGGAACGTACTCAGATCCTGCTTCAAGGCACAACTCACAACCTCGCAACTTAAGAAGCGGGGAAGACAAATGGAATCAAGAGGAAGGCTTGACTAGGGGCTGTTGGGCTGGCGAGGAGAAATCCAGCGAAAGGGAGAGGTGAGGGTTTCGATCGACCAAGAGAGGGCACAATAGGGAGTTCGGTATTTCAGTGCAGGGGACAGGCAAGCGGCTTCGGTGCAAAGGAGAGGCGAGCAGGGCTTCAGTCTTCGGTCGAGAGAGGGGGAGGCGAAGCAGGCAAGTCTTGAGCGGGGGTCTTCGGCGCAAGGAAGAGGAGGCAAAGCAGACGAGGGTTGTTTGGGTCGCACGAGAGAGGGGAGCAAGTGAGGGTGCGGGCGCGAGGAGGGGGGAAGATGGGTTCGTTGTAGAGAGGCCGCTGGCTTCAGGCCGCGCGAGAGAAGGCGAGGGCTTCAGTTCGCAGAGGAGGGGAGACGAAGGCTTCGGATCGCAGAGAGGAGTGGGGGTTTTTGTCCAGCGAGGAAGAGGCGAAGGGATTTCAGTGCATAGGAGAAGAGACAGGCGGGAGAAGAAGAGGGGTCGAATGCCAGAAAGATAAAGCCCGTCGAATTGTATAGCCGTAATATTCANATTGTAGAGAGGCCGCTGGCTTCAGGCCGCGCGAGAGAAGGCGAGGGCTTCGGTTCGCAGAGGAGGGGAGACGAAGGCTTCGGATCGCAGAGAGGAGTGGGGGTTTCTGTCCAGCGAGGAAGAGGCGAAGGGATTTCAGTGCATAGGAGAAGAGACGGGCGGGAGAAGAAGAGGGGGTCGAATTCCAGAAAGATAAAGCCCGTCGAATTGTATAGCCGTAATATTCAAAGTGGACGTTGCGCAAGGCTACGCGGGGAATTGAACAGATTCCATTCATGCAATCTGCTAAATTGGAAAATCTTAACTCATAATTACATTCAAGTAATATGAGACTAAATGACTCATTTGAAATTTGAAAATTTGAAATTCGAAACTATTTAGCTCGTTTTCAGCCCATGTCCAACTCAAATTGAACCTTGGTTGAGCCTGAACCCGCACCCCTTAATTAAATATTCATGTGCTTCAATTTTCGTGTCGTTTGCCTGCGCGCGAAACTATAACAATATGGGTGTCCTTCCTAGCTAAAATCGGCATTTCAGACGTGCTCGCGCGAAATTTGAAAATTTAAAATTTGAAACTATTTAGTCTGTTTTTAGCCCATATCCAGCCCGAAGTGAAGCTGGGCTGAGCCTGAACCCGCACCCCTTAATTAAATATTAATGTGCATCGATTTTGTATCGTTCGCTCGCGCGCAAAACCTTAATAATATGAGTGTTTTTCTTAGCTAAAATCAACGTTTCGGACGTGCTCGCATGGTTTGTTCTGTCATCCAGGGCCGTTTGGACAAGTTTGTCGATGATCGGGTCAAAATGCATCAAATTTAATTTTTTTTTGAATTTTCAGTTCGTGACGGATCATTTTGAAAACTGATTTTGGTTTAATTGATTGTGCAATGTGTGTGAATGTTAATGACGTGAGTTGTTACGTTTATGCCTGCTAAATGTGTGAATTGTAGTGTTTACATAACCGAGCCACGAAGGGTTCACCTAAGACCTCTTGATCCTATAGGAACTCATTTTTGGGTCTTCTACATGTTAGTACTTATCCCTTGCAATTAAGAGTTGAGTGTGTGGGACTACTCATGCGAGATCTTCACAAAAATGAGTCAAGAAGTGGGTTGAAGCTCTATGTGAGGTGGGTTCCAATACTAGTCCTCTAAGATGGTCAACAAGGAACTTCTAAAGCTAGACCTTAGGTCCGAGGAGAAAAAAACCAATACCTCACAAAAAATGAGGTCAATAGTGTCACTTGTGAAATAATAAGGAATACAACCAAGTTTTTCTCTTTTTTTCGGTGCTACAGTTTTTGAGGTCCTTCTACATATGTGACATACATGAGTTTGATATTATGCAATTTAAAGACAACCACAAACCTTTTTTCGTATAAGGTCTGCTGTCTTATTGTAGTGACAGATTCGTTGGTTGATATTCTGAGTTCTCTGTCTAATAAGTTGTCTTTCAAAACATTCAGGAAAGATGTACTTGAGAATTTTTGGTATCTTTCGAGGATTGCAGTGCTACTGTGGACTTCAATGTTCCATGCTAACTTCATGTCAGCAATATAGCTACGGGAGAATTGTGGCTTTTTTCGGCGGGCAGATTGACTGGAAGATTCCGCCACCGAGAGTGATCGGGGATGGAGTATCCATAGAGGACGGTTTAGCTCGTGACATATACCTTCTGTATTTTAAAAATAATATTATCATATTATTTAATGTTATTTTAATGTTTTTCTTAATTTTAGTAATCATGATACTGTCAAGTGAGATATATTTCTTTTTTTTGTACTATTCATCACTAAATTTTTTGTTTCTAAAGTATAAAATATATTGGTATGAAAGTTCTATTGCAAGCAAAATTACTATACAGATGAAGAATAGTAATTTGTCCGTAAACAACTGCGGCACAATTGCTTTCAAATTGCAAAAAACAAATAACTTATCCGCAACAGCTTCTGCGCAGCAGCTTCCCACGACAGTTGTTATGTAACAACTTATTATTAAGCTGCAGCTGCCCCAAACAGACCCTTATATTCAAGTCTTTAAAGATATGTATAGTTCGAATAAAAGGAGGATTCAACAATTATTTTTCTATTTCAGTCGGATTACATCTTGGATGGGCTTTAAGCTCATACCTTTTTGCTTTAGTTATGATGCTCTTAGTGGACATTTACGGGAAGATGTACCTTGGTGTATACTTTTTTTGTTGATGATATTTTTCTTGTGGGTAAAACTAGAGAAAGAGCTCACGAAAATTTGAATTATGAAGGTTTACATTGGAGCTTAAAAGCCTTCGCTTGAGTTGAACTAAAACTGAATACATGGAATATAATTTTAATAGTTTAGCTCTAGTGACACAGTTGTGACCGTGAGTGTTCAAATTATTAAAATGTGTGAATGCTTGGTCTATTGTTCAAAGTGATAGTGATATAGATGAGACTTGTTATGGTTGTAATCGAGCTGTGCCGAGCCAAGTATATCATAGTTTGGATTTGGCTTGATACAATTATAAGTTGTTCATTTTCGGCTTGAGTTTGCGCCAAGCTTTCACATATTTTTTAAGCTTAACTTGTTTAAAATTTTCAATGTTTAAACTTGTTTTGTTTATGACGAGTGAAAAAGTATTTAAAAGAGCTAAAAATTCAAACGAATATCTAGATTTTTGTATAAAAAAATAATTTTACAAATTTAAATAAATAAATAAATGAATAAACCGTATAACTTGTATATGATATAAACAATTAAACTAATTCGTATGTTGTTATCTAGTATCTATATTAGATATATTATCACATGAATAAATTCTAATATAGATAAAAAAATAATGATAGAAAACAAAAAAATTTAAATGAACTAGTATGACAAAGTAACTCATAATGTGACATTATTCATCGATTGTTAAAATATATGAGAAAAATCAAAGGCGGTCTGATCAAGCATAATAAAAATGAATGAACAAAAGTGTTCTCTTTTAGAATTTCATCATGCTAATTTGTAAATACTTAATAATTAATAATAAAATAAAATATAATTAAGAAATAATCTAAAAATATTATTGATATAATAACATATTGCTATAAAATCTATAAGTAGATAAATTCTAACAAATCAAATTTTATTTAAATAATATATTATATACGATATGAGCTATATTCAAGCTTCATATCTAATATGTAACAAGTTGCTGGTTGAACAACAAACGAGTTTGTTCGTGAAAATAAATGAACAAATTCAACTATGTTCATCTTTAGTTCATTTAAGCTGAGTTTTAAAAAATTATTCAAGCTTGTTTATTTACTAATTTGAACGAACATGATCGAGTCTTAATCACGTCGAGTTCGAGTTGTTCATCGAATGCATTGGTTCATTTACTACCCTAGGGATGTTATCAGTAGAGTTCAAGTTGGTTGGTTGAAGTGGAGGAATGCTTCAGGTCTATTGTGAGATAGAAAAGTATCGCTAAGACTGAAAGAAATATTTATAAGATGGTGTTGAGACCTGCAATGCTCTATGGTGCAGAATGTTGGCCTTTAAAAGAGAAGCATAAAATTAAGTTAAGTGTTGCCGAGATGAGAATGCTTAGGTGGATGAGTGGTTTTACACTTGACAAAATGCGAAATGAATATATCCGTGATAGATTTGGTGTAGCTCCTATGGCGGACAAAATTAAACAGAGTCGTCTTAGATGGTTTGGTCACATTGAACATCGACCATCTGATGATCTGGTTAGGAAAATAGATGCTTTAGATTCGAATTATGTTAATAAAGCAAAGGTAGACCTAGAAAGATTTGGGCATATTGTATAAAAAATGATCTTAATTTAGAATTAAATGAAAATATGAAATTCAATAGGACGCAATGGAGAAAAGGATTCATGCAGCCGACACCACTTAGTGGGATAGAGGCTTGTTGTTATTGTTATTGTTGTTGTTGTTGTAGTATAATAATTTTTTTCATTATAATGTAATTTGAATTTTCCCTCCAATAGTGCAGAAAGTGATGTAATAGTGTTAATCATGAATGAAATGATTCTATCTCTTTTCTCTCATCCCCTTCTAATCGGAAAAGGGTCTTGAGATGTGAAACACATTGTAGCTTGGTGATAGCTCGGTGCAAAATTGTTGAAGTTCTTAAAAGACTTGGGTAAAAGTTAAGGGGTTGCCTTATGTGGAATTAATGGTGTGTTAGGCTTGACACAGCTTTTAGTGGATATGCCCAAGAGTGGGGAAGGGTTTAACAAGGCTTAGAACAGTCGTAGGGAAGGTGGGGGAGTCACGGAGGCTTGTAAGATGGTGGAATAAGGTTTGAAAAGTTGGAACTTGGGAAGTTTTATTTTGGGGTTTGTGATATGGATGGAAGGACTTAATTAGATGCTTGTGGTGGCTAAGGGAAGAGTTTAGGGATGTTCTTGGGTTAGTGGCCGAGATCTTGATGAGAGGAGGGTGAGTGAGGAAAATTAACCAGTGATTTTCTTTGAACTTGTTAAAGTAACAAGCATGGAATTTGTCACCGAGTCTTTCCTATATTGAAAGCATGCCACCAAAGCTTCCTTACACATGTCTTCCAATGTCTAAAATTAAAACTTTATTCATCAATCAAGGATTCCTTCATTGTTTCATTTGCCTTGGTATGAATGGAGAAGAAGCTGAAATTCCCTCTGGTTGTCAGCCATATTTTCATTTTTTTGATTCTTGAATTATAAGCAAAATGCAAAATGTTCCATTGTCATATTGTTTATTTTTATTTTCATTATTCCTCGTCTATTATAATATAAGTCTCCTCTTTTCTTTTTTGGCAGTGTGGTGATGAATTTGTGGTTGGTTATGGCCTGGACCTTGCTGAGATCTACAGAAACCTGCCTTACATCGGTGTTCTGAAGCCTGAGAAGCATAATTAATGAATTTTGCTTTCGTGTAATTTTTGTGAAGGCCTCCATGAGATAAATTTATGATCTTCGGATTAGTAATTATGCCAACTGATTCTTATGAAAACTACATGTAGACTTGCACTTCTGGGAATTATTTCTACCCTACTGCCTGGGCAATGATGCAAAATCGGCTTGTTGGATCATATAAGTTTTGTGAAATTTAGGTACGTACCACAATTCTTATGTATTTACATACTTTAAGACGAAAACTTTCATATTTATATTTACAACACTTTGATCTGATAAACCTATGCATGAAAGTGTATTCCACTTTTAAAAAGTAGGTGATAATGATATTTTTGATGTGATATTAAAGATTCAAGCGCTATGCATGTAAATATTAAACTTTGGGTGTTAGATATGTAAATATGGTGACACCTCAATGAAGGTTGGAATGAAGAGAGAGAAAGAAAAAAATCTCAGTTTTTCTTCTCCTGAGATAATGTTTGACGTTGTTGTACTAAATAAAACAAATAGATGGTTAAATTATGTTATTAAGTTTTGTACTATTATGATTTTTTGATGAAATAATTTATTGGGAAACCTATTTTATGAATTAGATTTGCTAAAGGCCCTAAAACTCTAAAATTTTTACAAAATCTTAATAATAAAATATTAAAGAATAATTAAAATATAGGATTTAAAATATTCTATGTTTTCAAGTTGTATTTTACTTTTCTGCATGACTTTAGAGTCAGTTTTAAAATAGTTCGCAAGCATTGTTATATACCCAAACAAGTTTTATTGAGCTTTCATACCATAAAATTGTGGCAGACAACTACATCATATGCAGATACCTGAGGAGAAATCTCCATGCTTCTTTATACTTGACTTAGCCAAGATCAAATTTTTATCTAGGAGGCTGTCTAGTACAAATAGGGTGTTAGAGGAATCATCGACCTAGATGGGGTATAAATGCATCTCTATAAGCTCTACCTGTTTAGGTTTATAGTAATTAAAATTTCTTTCCTTTGACTTTAGGGCTACCAGACTTACTTAGATGACGCAATTCACAGATTGCTGACGAGGTGCCTCCGGTTGTGTTGGGTCGCCTACCTTCATAATGAGGTAGACTCTGATTGTGCTAATTTGACATAACAATCATAGGCTTCAAGTCTCATACCTCTAACTTTTCTCTCCGAAATTAAGTCAAGAATGTGTGTAAAGTTTCTCCTATTTCAAATTCACATTAAAACTTGTGAACACTTTTGGTATCTGCATAAGATGTTACACTCCCAGTAATAAGTTGTTAAACCATCTTAAGGGCGACTCTTTTGGAGACATGAAGAATAATTAACATTTTTGGGCATCATTGATATTTAGTAGACAGATACTGGATTCAAATGAGGTGATGTGGTCGAATGTATTCAGTAATCTTTGATAGGATAGAATCTTGAGGCTCTTGTTGCTTTGGCTTATGGTATCTAACTGGATAATGAAATCTCCGGTGGTATGGATAAGTATTTCAAAGTCTCCTCTCATGGTTGGATGGAGACGAAACAACATTGTCAGGTAAGTAAAATCATCATTGTCTACGAGAGCTTTTGAGGCAGTCCTAACATTAGCAACAAGTTCCCCTCTTCACCGTGATGGGGTTATTGATCAAACTAGTAGTATTTGATCTCCTATTTTTTGAGCTAGATTTTCTTGAATCATGTTTATTGCTTGTTTCTTTAGTTCATTGATTAGTTGGGTAACAAATTTTCTAGTGCAATTTATGTTACTGGTGACTTCTCTGTTGCTGGAATCTGTTTTTTTAGTATGTTCTCTAATTGTTTATGGCATGATCTACACTCATCACAACTTTTAAGGATTCTGAATTCTATTTTATTTGTAGACTCATACCTCAAGAATAGAGCTAGCTAGAAAGGAGGAAAATTCTAATAGGAGAGAAAAATAGAGGAATGGGTTGTATTAAATACTAGAGTCATGGTTAATTGGCAAAATTATTGTCATTCACGGCTTATGAAACATACATGGATTATGATCACACTCAGATCTATAGGGACCCCTTGCTACTCAGATTTTTCATTCACAAGTTCAAGCGTAGACTTCAAATTATCATTGTATCTTATCTCCTGTTGGTGTCGTATATGGTATTCTATCATCTGCCACCTTGTCATGTTACATCCAGTATCTATTCAGTCCTTTTCTTTGAGAACATGCCCCAATGGCTGATGAAGTGAGTAGATCATGGTCTTGCTTGGCGTCTGGGGCCAATTGGTGAGCTCCTTGGCGAGGTGACGTAGTCACTAGATTAATCATAGGTGTAACATTCACTATGTGATTTATCCAATATCCAACTATTCATACTCGGCTTATGTTGCCCCATTATGGTTGCTTTTAGTCAAAGACAGTAGCTTGTGCTAGCATTACCTATAAATTTGTATCTAGAAGTTGCCAAAGGCTTGGAAACAGGTGAAAAAGCTTTGCTGAAAACTCCATTTAATTGAACTCAGAGATCG
>JXCR01076408.1:9853-19958 GCA_002079205.1 Phalaenopsis hybrid cultivar
ATGTGTGTCTCTTGGATTAGTGGGTTGGGGGGAGCGAGAGCGTGTTTATAAATTATTTGTGAGTTTTATCTATAAATAGATGTGTAACCCTATGGATATGTAACTCTTCTGAAATAGCGAATTCACCGCTCTACTCCCGAAGATGTAGACATTTTTGCCGAACCTCGTTAAATATCTGCTTTCTTCTGGATTTGTGTCGATTCCTATTTTTTTCGCCCTAAGTTTTACAACAATTGGTATCAAAATGAGGTTAGGTTCGAGGGTGGAGGAGATTGACGCAGTAAGAAGGAAGAAAAAAAAAAGAAGTTCAGCGGTTTTCGGCAGTTTCCAGTGATCGCGAGGTGAATCACGGTAGTTCGAATTCAGCGACGAGAAGCAGTTTGTTGAGGGCTGCGATTTGCGAGTTGTGGAAAGCGACAAATGGGAGAACGAATTTGGACTCTAGGCGGCACTTCGGAGGTTCTTCCGTCGGCGAGATCGACAGGGAGGATTGTTAGCAGGCAGGCGAAGTAGATCTTTCGGAGGAAGATAGTACAGTTTGTGAAGCCTTGTTTGGCAGTTCTACGGAAAGGCCGAAGCCTTTGAGATCGCAGAGAAGGATTCACGACGAACAGAGGTTCACGTCACACGACCATTCACGAATTTTTGTGTCTCAGACTACGCGCAATTAACAGAGTTCAGTTAACCGAGTTCGCAGGTTTGTCACAGGAGAAATTGTGATAGGTGGAGTTTGCGAATTTCACGGATTGTTCGCAGGTTTGTCGTAGAAGAAATTATGATAGGTGGAGTTTGGTTGGTGTCCGCAGTATTTCAGCCAAATTTTTTGTGCGAACATGAAAGGTGCTTTGTGTGAAAGATTTGATTCACAAATCACAGGAATCTACAGGAAAACTGCTGCAATTAATAGAGAAAATTTCAGGTTTATTTGAATTTATTTGTGGTGTGTTTTGTTTCAATACAAGGTAGGAAAAGTTCACTGCATGATTAATTTCAAATAACAATGTCGGGTGCAAAATTCGAGATAGTGAAGTTCGATGGAACAGAGAACTTCGGATTGTGGCAAATAAGGGTGAAACAATTATTGGCATAATAAGGAATTTTGAAGACATTGCGAGCTATGAAACCTGATGATAATATATATAAACAGTTTGGAAGTACAGTTGTAGGTGGTGTTCACTCTGTCATATCATATGATGAAAATGTAGCAGGAAAGTTAACCATGTCAGATATTTTCAACAAGTTCTTGCGTTACTTGAACTTATTGAATGTTTGCAGTTGCTAGTTGGCATGGTTGCCCAACCCACTTCGATGTAAGAAACTCTATGATTTTTCTCCTAAGGGGCTGGATATTCGCAAGGTGGAGATTTTCTCCTAAGGGGCTGGATATTCACAAGGTGGAGATTTTCTCCAAAGGGTTTGAATATTCGCAAAGGTGGAGAATTGTTAGGTATGGCTCATATACCAGTTGTTTGGAGTCTTTTGGATTTGGAGAGGCGTGTCTCCTGAAATGAAGGGAGCATCTCTTCGTGTGAAGAGGTGTGTCTCTTGGATTAATGGGTGGGGAGCGAGGGCGTGTTTGTAAATTTATCTACGGGTTTTATCTATAAATAAATGTGTAACCGTATGAGTATATAACTCCTCTGAAATAGTGAATTCGCCGCTCTGCTCCCGAGGATGGAGACATCTTTGCCGAACCTTGTTAATTCTCTGTGTTCTTCTGGATTTGTGTCGATTCCTGTTTTTTCTTCGCCCTAAGTTTCACAACAGTTAAATGTATGCCTTTTCATGACCCTCCCATAGAAATTTGTTAAAGATTCTTTCAATCTTGGATTGCATATGGTAGAACATTTTGGCAATCTAAAGGATCTAGAGAGGTAAGGAATAGAGAAACACTTCTTAGAAGAATAATTTTGCCACCAAATAATGAGTTTTGCCAACTTCACATTTTCTAACAATTTTTATGCACAATTATTTTTGCTATGAGTTAATTGGATGCCAAGGTAATTGATGAGAAGTGTGTTATGTTGGAGCCCAGTCCGACCGCTCCCCCGATCGCGAAACATCACGATCTTCTGCTGTCACGAAACCGCTCCAGCCTCTGCCTGCTCCCGCGCACACGAAGCAAAGCTTGGCTTTGTTAGATCACGAATAGTCGCGACTCCCTGCTGTTTTGTGAAACGTTGCCAACCTCCCTTCCTGTTTGCGATAAACAGATCACACGACTCTCCTTTAGTTTATAGCACGGCCTTTTTTGTTCTTCTTTAACAATTTTGCTTTCACGAGATAGAGGAAGAGAAGTGCAAGCACTGTGTGTGTGTGCTTTGCAGAAGAAAGAAGAAAGAAGAAGAAGAAGATTGTTCTCCCTTGACTTTTTCTTGGTGGCTTGTGGCAAAGAGAAATTAGGTTTATTTCTCTTGTAAGTTTATCTTCTTTGGTGTATCTCGGTGTAGAGCTTATTCGGTGTACCTCAGTGTAGAGAGAGAAGAACAAAGAGAGAAGAATAGAGAGCAACAAAGTGAGATATTCCTCTTGTAAGTTGAGANGTATGTAACTCTTCTGAAATAGTGAATTCGCCGCTCTGCTCCCGAGATGTAGACATTTTTGCCGAACCTCGTTAAATATCTGCATTCTTCTGGATTTGTGTCGATTCCTATTTTTTTTCGCCCTAAGTTTTACAACAATTGGTATCAAAATGAGGTTAGGTTCGAGGGTGGAGGAGATTGACGCAGTAAGAAGGAAGAAAAAGAAAAGAAGTTCAGCGGTTTTCTGCAGTTTCCAGCGATCGCGAGGTGAATCGCGGTAGTTCGAATTCAGCGACGAGAAGCAGTTTGTTGAGGGCTGCGATTTCCGAGTTGTGGAAAGCGGCGAATGGGAGAGCGAATTCAGACTCTAGGCGGCACTTCAGAGGTTCTTCCGTCGGCGAGATCGACGGGGAGGATTGTTAGCAAGCAGGCGAAGTAGATATTTTAGAGG
This sequence comes from Phalaenopsis hybrid cultivar, assembly GCA_002079205.1. Lineage (NCBI taxonomy): Eukaryota > Viridiplantae > Streptophyta > Magnoliopsida > Asparagales > Orchidaceae > Phalaenopsis > Phalaenopsis hybrid cultivar. Next base: position 12,827 of record JXCR01076408.1, read on the forward strand.
AAGATTGTACAGTTTGTAAAGCCTTGTTTGGTAGTTCTGCGGAAAGGCTGAAGCCTTGGAGATCGCGGAGAAGGATTCGCGATGAATAGAGGTTCACGTCACAGGACCATTCACGAATTTTCATGTCTCAGACTACGCACAATTAACAGAGTTCAGTTAATCGAGTTCTCAGGTTTGTCACAGGAGAAATTGTGATAGGTGGAGTTTGCGAATTTCACGGATTGTTCGCAAGTTTGTCGTAGAAGAAATTGTGATAGGTGGAGTTTGGTTGGTGTCCGCAGTATTTCAGCCAAATCTTTTGTGCGAACATGAAAGGTGCTTTGTGTGAAAGATTTGATTCACAAATCACAGGAATCTGCGGGAAAACTGCTGCAATTAACAGAGAAAATTTCAGGTTTATTTGAATTTATTTGTGGTGTGTTTTGTTTCAATACAAGGTAGGAAAAGTTCACAACATGATTAATTTCAAATAACAATGTCTGGTGCAAAATTCGAGATAGTGAAGTTCGATGGAATAAAGAACTTCGGATTGTGACAAACAATGGTGAAAAATTTATTGGCATAATAAAAAATTTTGAAGACATTGCAAACTATGAAACCTGATGATAATATCTATAAACTGTTTGGGAGTACAGTTGTAGGTGGAGTTCAATCTGTCATATCATATGATGAAATTGCAGCAGGAAAGTTGACAATGTTAGGTATTTTCAACAAGTTCTTGTGTTACTTGAATTTGTTGAATGTTTGCAGTTGCTAGTTGACATGGTTTCCCAACCCACTTCAATGTAAGAAACTCTATGTTTTTTCTCCTAAGGGGCTGAATATTCGCAAGGTGGAGATTTTTTCCTAAGGGGTTGGATATTCACAAGGTGGAGATTTTCTCCAAAGGGGCTGGATATTCGTAAAGGTGGAGAATTGTTAGGTATGGCTCATATACCAGTTGTTTGGAGTCTCTTGGATTTGGAGAGGCGTGTCTCATGAAATGAAGGGCGTGTCTCTTCGTGTGAAAATGTGTGTCTCTTGGATTAATGGGTTGGGGGAGCGAGGGCGTGTTTGTAAATTTATCTATGGGTTTATCTATAAATAAATGTGTAACCCTATGAGTATATAACTCCTCTGAAATAGTGAATTCGCCGTTCTGCTCTCGAGGATGTAGACATCTTTGCCGAACCTTGTTAAATCTCTGCGTTCTTCTGAATTTGTATCGATTCCTGTTTTTTCTTCGCCCTAAGTTTCACAACAGTCAAATGTATGCCTTTTCATGACCCTCCCATAGAAATTTGTTAAAGATTCTTTCAATCTTGGATTGCATACGGTAGAACATTTTGGCAATCTAAAGGATCTAGAGAGGTAAGGAATAGAGAAATACTTCTTAGAAGAATAATTTTGCCACCAAATAATGAGTTTTCCCAACTTCAAATTTTCTTACAATTTTTATGCACAATTATTTTTGCTATGAGTTAATTGGATGCCAAGGTAATTGATGAGAAGTGTGTTATGCCGGAGCCCAGTCCTACCGCTCCCCCGATCGCAAAACATCACGATCTTCTGCTGTCACGAAACCGCTCCAGCATCTGCCTGCTCCCGCGCGCACGAAATGAAGCTTGGCTTCGTTAGATCACAAATAGTCGCGACTCCATGCTGTTTTGTGAAACGTTGCCAACCTCCCTTCCTGTTTGCAATAAACAGATCACACGACTCTAGTTTATAGCACAGCCTTTTGTGTTCTTCTTTAACAATTTTGCTTTCACGAGATAAAGGAAGAAAAGTGCAAGCACTGCGTGTGTGTGCTTTGCAGAAGGAAGAAGAAAGAAGAAGAAGAAGATTGTTCTCCCTTGACTTTTTCTTGGTGGCTTGTGGCAAAAGTGACATTAGGTTTATTTCTCTTGTAAGTTTATTTTCTTTGGTGTATCTCGGTGTAGAGCTTATTCGGTGTACCTCGGTGTAGAGAGAGAAGAACAAAGAGAGAAGAATAGAGAGCAACAAAGTGAGATATTCCTCTTGTAAGTTGAGATGATCGACTGGTGTAAATTACTCAAGTAGTAAAATCCTCTGCAACTCTGTGGACGTAGGCAATTTGCCGAACCACGTAAATCTGTGTGTTCCATTGTGTTATTATTTTCTGATATGAATTTTCTCGTTATATTTTTTCACTTCATCAAAGATCGTTCTTTTATTTTTATTTATATATATATACCACAACAACTGGTATATATCACAACAAAGTGATTTTATAGTGAAACCAGTAAATTTCTCAATCCATTGTCTATTATTCATAGATACTCTTTGCTCACTAGGAACTCTCATTTAGTTTTGTTAAAATTTATTCCAAAAACATTTTCAAAATGTTGAAGTTAGAAATTTTTTTTTGATAGTGCTCCTGCTTGCATTGCAAAAAAGTTTCAAGTCATCCACAAAAGCCAAGTGAGATATAAGTTCACCCCCATAAGTCTAAAAGTACCTCTGGGGGTAATTGCAAGCTTTGTGTTAAACTAAGAGCTCAACAGTATTTGTGGTCTAAATTTATGAAGCTAAAGTATTTTAAGAAATCACATCTAATGCTTTCCAATGCCAAATTTGGGGATTCTATTATTTGTAAAGAAAGGTTAAGAGTTGGAGACAAAGCTTAACAGTTTTTTGTATGGGAACTTGGTAATGGAGAAATTAGCTTTTGACAAGGCAACTGGTCTCTTTTGGGTTCTTTTAAGGATTTGCTACAAAGCATGGTTGGAAATGAGTGGGCTAAATATATCCTTAATATTCCATTCGATAGAGGGAAAATGAATCATTTATATATCAAAATTACTGTGGGCACTTCTTTTTCGAAAGTGATTGCTGCTTCTCTTTTTCTGAATTAAATTTTAAATGTGGCAGATGCTATTCAGAAATACAGTNAACATAGGTAATTTGCGGAACCACGTAAATTTGTGTGTTCCATTGTGTTATTATTTTCTGGTATGAATTTTCTCGTTATATTTTTTCGCTTCATCAAAGATCGTTCTTCTATTTTTATTTATATATATATATACTACAACAATTGATATATATCACAACAAAGTGATTTTATAGTGAAACCAGTAAATTTCTCAATCCGTTGTCTATTATTCATAGATACTATTTGCTCACTAGGAACTCTCATTTAGTTTTGTTAAAATGTATTCCAAAAACATTTTCAAAATGTTGAAGTTATAAAATTTTTTTTTTGATAGTATTCCTGCTTACATTGCAAAAAAAGTTTCAAGTCATCCACAAAAGCCAAGTGAGATATTTTGTCCATTACCAAGTTCACCCCCATGAGTCTAAAAGTACCTCTGGGGGTAATTGCAAGCTTTGTGTTAAACTAAAAGCTCAACAGTATTCGTGGTCTAAATTTATGAAGCTAAACTATTTTAAGAAATCACATCTAATGCTTTCCAATGCCAAATTTGGGGATTCTATTATTTGTAAAGAAATGTTANTTTTATATTGTCTCTAAATTGCCCAGGCTTTAAAGTTTACTCATTTGCAAACAGAGACAGATTCAATGCCAACCTTTAAAATCTGTGCTTATGGATCTTTTGCGCCTTGGTATAATTTGGTCTTATGCACAGGGATCTCTGCTCTCTTACCCTGTTTTAATATTACTTGGTCATTTACAAATTGGGAAGCAAACCAATTGATAAATTATCTGTCCTAGAGAGGACATGCATTCAGGATCACTTTCCACCTGTTGCACTGGCGGGTTTACTTCAATTTGACCTTCTTGTTGTGAAAAACTACAATAATAAAGTAAAAGATCGGATCGATCGACGACTAAGCAAAAAATAGAATGAGAAATTCATACCAGAAAAGAACACACAACTTTACGTGGTTCTGCAAATTGTCTATGTCCACGGTTACACCTGTTGATCACCTCGACGATTATAAAAAAATATTCTTTCTCTCTCCTCTCTTCCTCTTCTTCTCTCTCTTTCTACCCAAGAGCTTCAAACCGAAGCATCCCAGAAGAAGAACCTGGAAAGCTACCCATGCTGAAGAGAGATGCCTCAGAAAACAAATCCCGATGGAGATTACAAGGGGATCTAATATGTCTATTTATTAATTACATCATTAAGAAATTAATCAAATAATTAATGAAGTAAATTAATTATTTCATTTTCTCTCCTGCAATAAATCATAGAAGGAGTTAAGAGCAATTAATTTCAAGTATCAAATCCAATTTGCTGCCAAACATGAGAAAATATAAATTTGAGCAGTTTATCGGTTTCCATATTTACAACACTTCTTCATTTCCATTTTGTCGTGTGTGAGCTCATTTTATTTATCTTTCTTTTTGTTGAGATCGTGTTTTTAGGAAAAAAATATTACATTAGGACTCCGCACGTAGAGTTAGGTGCGGAGTTCAATGAAATCACGCCACGTAGAAAAAAAATCTGCCTGGTAACACCAGTGAATATTTCTCCCGTGTTATTCAGGTGTTATTGTGTGTTATTCAAGTATTATTGACGTGTAATTGTGTTATTATAATGCCGGAAATATTCCCAAAACACAATAACATCTGAATAACATATAATAACACCTGAATAACACGAGAAGAATATTCTCTTGTGTTACTGAGCTGTTTTTTCTTTTTACTATCACCTCCACGTGACATAATTTTATTGGACTCCGCACCGGATGTGATATTTTTTTCTGTTTTTAGGGCACCCTTTTATAATTTTTGGCTAATCTAATACGTGTGTGTGTGTGTGTGTATATATATATATATATATATATTTATATTTATATTTATATGCATGCGCGCGCGTGTATAGAAAACTCCAGAGGAAATTTTATTCATCTAAAATAAATATTACAGTGAACAGGAGGACCTCACTATACCCAAAATACAACTCACTCAAAAGAAAACATAGAGGTCCTCCCCAAGGGTACAACACACACAAACGAAACTACAAAAAGATGAACCCAGAAGAAGGCAAGCCAATAAGCTAAANCCGCCAACCTTAGCATCGAGAAAATTTGTCATTGTAAATCACTAGACGAAATGCTAACGTCGNGAATCCCCCACAGACGATGGCGACTACCTACAGTAAACTGGATAATTAGCGTCCAAGTATTCCAATGCTAACAAAGCTCAAAATTTGGCTTTCAGATGAGCATCACTAATTAGCTTAGTGTCTACATTAACATCAGATTTTTTTTTTTCCGCCAACCTTAGCATCGAGAAAATTTGTCATTGTAAATCACTAGACGAAATGCTAACGTCGTACTTGTGTTAACACTGGTCGACACAAATTAGCATCTGCTCGTGTCGAACGAAAATCCTGATTTACATTGAAACAACAATACTAAGTATCAAACAATTAGTTTTAATATTTGTATCGGATTTTCCGATGCTAATCTGAAGAAGAATGCAACAAAAAGATTTAGATTTCTACATACATGCATTGCTACATGAATTTAGCTTATTACAGATGGCAACATACCGTCAATAATGATGAATAAAACCATAGGTAATATATTCACCGACAATTTAGATATGATTTATTTGACGTAGTAAAAACGTTTATCGGTAATAAAATCAAGCGACGGTTTGTTTATAATTTTATATTAACCGACGTTTAGCCGACATCTCTGACCATCGCTAGTGACTTAAATGTTTAACCATAGTTTGNTGGATCTGCTCGTGTCGAACGAAAATCCTGATTTACATTGAAACAACAATGCTAAGTATCAAACAATTAGTTTTAATATTTGCATCGGATTTTCCGATGCTAATTTGACCCAAACCTGTGAAAAGCAAAAAAAAAAAAAAGAAGAAGAATACAAAAAAAAGATTTAGATTTCTACATACATGAATTTAGCTTATTACAGATGGTAACATACCGTCAATAATGATGAGTAAAACCATAAGTAATATATTCACCAACAATTTAGATATGATTTATTCGACGTAGGAAAAACATTTATCGGTAATAAAATTAAGTGACGGTTTGTTTATGATTTTATATTAACCGACGTTTAGCCGACATCTCTGACCATCGCTAGTGACTTAAATGTTTAACTATAGCTTGACTGTCAGTTCCATAACCGACGTTAATATCATAAGAAAAGTGTTGCACTTCGGTCAGAAAAGTGTTGCATCTACATTGAAAAAGTGTTGCATCTACATTGAAAAAGTATAGCATAACTGTCAGTTAACTGTGAAAAATACCAATGGTCTAAGTCCATAACGAAAGTGCAACACTCTCTTATAACATTGCTTACTCAATATAACTGGAAAACCTTCGACACAAAATTAACGAGTCGTAAAAGTGTCGGTAAACCATAAAAAACCTATAGTGTTAGAAATAAAACTAAAGCCCACATTCAACACTATAATTTTGGCATCTGCAATTGTAATTATGCAATTAACACACATAACAGCACAATAATGAAACTAATTAATACATAAACATTTGTAGAAATTAAGGAAAAATAATTGCATTAAATCAAATGAAATGAACAACTCTTCAATAAAAATAATATCTGCGACCAATAAATTGTTTAACATACAAACAAACATAAAATAATAACCCTCTACAGTTGACAAAGCTCTTATTTCATATGTGTAGGCATCCCTTCTTAATCGTTAGGGCATTTAAGACTTGTTGACAAAGTTTGTTTTACAAAGTGAGTGATAATCAGATGATTTTTGTTGATGTTAAAGCATATTGAACATGATATATACGTCGTCGCATCCATCACTCACCATTTTTATTGCGTTCAATTGATTGCCCTTGATTTGAAATAAGTATGGAGTTCAACATCTTCATACTCAAAATATATCATAGAAATATTTAACGACAATTAATCATAATATCTAGAAATNTAATAATAATCCATTATTTAAAGAGAAGAAGTTTTCTTTAGAGGAGGTTGAATTAAAAATGGGGAACCAACTAAAAATTCAAGGTGCAACAATAAAGAACGTAGAGAGTCAATTGGAACAGATTGCTAACTCACTTAGCAATAGACCCCAAGGAACTCTTCCTAGCAACACCGAGATAAACCCTAAGGAGAAGAATAGTGAGGATGTTAAAGTTGTATAATTAAGAACTGGAAGAAAGTAGGAGAATGTAGTTTAGAAAGATATTGAGGTTGAAAAAGAGGC
>JXCR01076409.1:0-12103 GCA_002079205.1 Phalaenopsis hybrid cultivar
AAGTCGACGCATATTCGTCATTTGTCGTTCGCCTTCTAGACATTGACAACATTGAATACCCATCATGGGTATTAGACTTCTCAAATGTAGCCAACTTTTAATAGCTTTTGAACATCTTCTCTGATTGGTCTGACTAACGTGATTGTTGATATTCTCATCTTTTGCTGCATCGGTCAAATCGATGGATTAACGTTTAGTCAGTGACAGTTAATATCGATCATTGCCCCAGGCAACTTGATGATAGATCGTACAATGATGTCTCAATGACTCCGGAGAGTCCTGATTAGCTCTTCCCCATGACCTGCATCAAAAGCATCGCCCAACAAGAAAAATTTACCATTGTCGTCAGCAGTTGCAGGGACTTTTTGGGTGCTCTCGCTGGAATCAAGACCTCCCACTAGCTGGGCTCAAGTTCAAGGGAATTCTTGCTGATTTTGTGACAAATCGAAGGCAGCAAGTTCGAGACAGCTCTAGATTGTCTCGACTGGTGATCACCTCTCCATTGCACATAAATTTTACATCTATATGGTAAGTTCAGCAGTGGAGGTGATGGCTCANTTTTAGGGCTCGTTTGGGGCAGCTTAAAACAGCGAGCAGCGTTGCCTATTGTTTATTTCCTGCATTTCGATCACGTTTTAAAAAACTCCGTTTTTAATTTATGAAGAATGTCACCCGTGGGGATGACCCTGCTTCCTCGTCGTGTTTAATCACAAAATTACTCCACTGCCCCTCGATTGAACCCGCTGCCTTATCCTTCGTTCGCGATCGAGCTCGCACAGCCACCGACTTCTTCGACACTCCTTCTCTTTCTTCGTTCGTGATCGTGGGCTGCGGCAAGGATGCGCGACATCGGTAGGGCAGCAAACATCGGTAGGGAGGCACGATGTTGAGCGAACACAGAGGTCGTGGGAGGTAAAGCAGCAAGGCTGGGAGCGAGGAAGAAGATCACGGGACACCATTACGGCCAAAGCGATGTCGAACAGGGAAGGATCGAAGAATAAGATCGTGACATAGGATTTTGATTGAATTTATTCATATTTTTTATATTACTTTTTATCATTTTATAATAAACAATGTCTAGTAATCAGTAAAAATATATAAAATCATTTTATAATATTTTCGATACCATTCATTATTATTTTATAAATATTTTTAGGTCTTTAACTTATTTTTTTACCATTTTTGAAGTCTTTTTTTTATAAATATGTTGATATGACACTCTGTTGTAAAGAATATTACTGCATAGAGTCAGAATGATCATTTAAAGGATTTAATTTTTATTGTTCTGAGTTTGGCTAGATTTAAGTTACACTGATGATTAAATCTTATTAATATCATGCTGCCAAACAAGGTTTAAAAGAAATCTAAGTTATAAAAGTTAACATAATTTAATAGTTTTTTTCTTTAAGCTTATCCGCACGTACAAAGTTTTCCATTTTTTTATATTATCTTCTTCTATAGTTTAGGAAACACTCAAGTGTAAATAGCCAAATATTATACTAGGAATATAAACTTTTAATTCAGGTGTAAAAATATAAATACATAAGAATTACGTGCTGTGTGGAAATGCTTTGTTATCTTCCCCCACTTGTCTGTGTTGGGAGAAATTATTGCATACGGACATCGCATGCATCTCTGTATGCGGTGTCTGATCCTGATCGTAGATCACGGTGATCTACGGTCAGAATTATTTCAATTTTTTTTATTAAAAAAAATTAGATGGGGCCCACCAAAATACATCAGGATCGAAGTGCGGTGTCCGATCCGTATGGAATAATTTTTCCTATGTTGGAGGGAAGCTTCAAGCAAGCTGGACCGACACCAGTTATTTTGGCTCAATCTAGTTATTATTGAGAAAAAAGGAAAAATATTTTAATTCAGAAATTCATCTTAACAAAATAATAAGAAGAATAAAAAAATAGATAAAAGTAATAAGAAATTATTTAATATAGGGAAGTAGAATATAATTTTAAAATATTTTTAACAACTGTGTAATTAAAATTCCATTATTTTAAATTGTTTTAAGTAATTTTTATATTATTTTATAAATGAGTCCTTTCAAGAGTTAACAAGTTAAGTCGAAGCTTGCTCAAATTTGACACGTTCGATCGTCCAGCATGGCTCAAAAATTATTTATCAAATCATATTTATGTCATAATTGCTTGAAGTCCTAATGTTAGATATGGCCTCCAAAAAATTAGGATTAAATGCAATTAATTTTTTTATTTTTTTTAATTATGTGGTATTTATTTTAGTCGATTAATTTGAACTGGATGACTGATGACAAATATATCTAATTTCAAAATTCAAATTGTAAGAAATTTTAGAATGTATAGTCTATTTTGCTCAAATAGATAAAAAAGTTTGATTTTAATAAGATTCAAATATAATTTGAGCAACAGTGAAATTTAATGTAGACCAATCATCTTTTAAATGTAAACTGCTCATCATTTTTCTTGTACAACATTAAAGGGAATGAAGACATGACAACCAAGTCATAGGGACATTTACAATGATGTTGAACAAAGAATTGATGTTGCAAAAAAGAAGTATACTTAAAAATATCATAAAACATTTACAATATGTGATGCATATTGATTAGATCTATTAAGTTTGAAAATAGAGGTAATGTGTAGAACTTTAAGGGAGCATTGCATACAATCATTGAATTCCTTCAATTGAGTTACTAAGAGAATATCATTTTATTTTTTAATGAGATGCACAATCATTCAATGTCAATCATTCTTATGTGTGCTAATTAATAGCAAAAAGATTTCAATTATAATTTTTTCTGCAAATAAGGGTGGCGCATGGTCACTTAGCTCATCATTTATCATAGGTATAGGTAATAATGCAAATATAGTTCATATAGAAGCAAGTAGTGCAATAGACATGACATGTAGAAGAAGATGCAGAGGATGGTAGCTTCATAGATTCTTTTGTATTATCTATACTAAAGCATTTAATACGGATTTTAACCCCAATTTTTATCCTACCCAAAATTAGTAAATTGATGAGTTCTCTGGTTTCTTCTTATCGAGGTCAATGTTTGAAAGCATCTTCAATTCAATGGTTGCTAGCATAATCATCTGATGCTCTGGTTAGTCCTCAACTCAATTGAATTTGGGGCATTTTTTATAAATTAATACTGAATTAGTGAGAATTTTTATACATATATGCAATGAAATAAAAAACTCTTAATTCAATGCGATGAAATCAATCAGATATGTATGATATATTCATTACACTTCAAAGAATTGCTCATGAATTTTACAAGAAAAGAAGTTACAAACTCATATATTTGAGATTAAAATCCATGATCTAGAGCATGCTTAAAATTTGGATGTCAAATTCTTGTGACAAACCCAATCATGAATCATTCATCATATAATAAATAAAAGGGGAATCATATGTGATACTAATTTGAAGGCAAATATGATTATAGTGAATGAGAAGATGAGAAAGCTTAATGTCTCAAACAAACTATTACACATATAGAAAGATCCTTCAACGCATCCCTTTATATTATGTCATCTAATTTTATTAACTTCATGGAAAAGGTTTAGGGACCAATGTTGATCTTTAGCTTGATGATGATAAACATTTCAAGTATGTCTACTTCTATTTGAGTGTTTGTATTCAAGGATTCATATCATTCTATTTTTAAATGCATAATATGGTGGTGCTTTTCTTGTGATTGTGTCAAAAAATTCTAATACTCATATTTGTATGTAGTTTACTCCAAAATATAATGAGTTGTAAATGTATTGTATAACTAGATTACAGGAGTTAATTAGGATAGTGAAAAACTAAGCATTCATATATTATAAACATAAGAATATTGTAATGCTTTATTGGATATTTTTAAGTCACATCATAAATCATACGCTCATTGTATGTTAATGAAGATAAAAAATAACGTTTACAATTGATAGTTTTCCTATCTATAGCCATAGTATGAGATACATATAACAGAATATCAGAGGTGGTCAGAAAGGTGGGACAGGTGAACTGTTGAGATAGCTTTAGATAATTCATGTGATCTGCTGCTGCAATTCCTGACATAATCGATTAGGAAGAGCACATAATTTTCTGAAATAATTCAATATCTTGTCACGGTCCCATAAATTGAAGATCGATAGCAAGGGTCAATTTGTTTCTAACAGCAAGGATATAAGACTCAGGTAGACTCATTGTGATAAATACCAGCGACGATGCACAATAATTTGAGTTGATGCCGTCACAAATAAAGTAAAAATCTACCTGTGTGTGTTTGGTTCGAGCATGAAACACAGGTTCATCAGCTAACGCAATAGCACAAATATTATCACACCATAAGGTTGTATATTTTGCTGGAGAAATACTGAAATCAGCCATTAATCTATGAACCCAAATAGTATATATCAGTTGTGAAAGTTGCCATAGCAGGATATTCAGCTTCGATGGATGATTGAGCAACTGTAGATTGTTTCTTAACAGTCCATGAAATTAGAGTTGAGCCGAGAAAAGTACACCAACCCATTGCAGACTTTCAGTCAGTAGAGTCGCCAGCTCAATCAGAGTCTAAATAAACTTGTAGATTCAACTTGTCTCGGTAAATTGGAAGCTCATACAAGACTCTGGGTTTGACATAACGAAAGCCATGGTTGAGCTGTTATATGTGATCAATTGAAGGCTGATGCATAACTTGACATAGTTGATTGACTATAAATGATATATCCAGTCTTATTATAGTTAAGTATGCCGACTAAGTATCTATAAAAAGTTGCAAAGATGGATGGAAGTGAGACTGCCATAGACCTATGTTGGTAGTTGGGTTTTGCATGATTTGCAATTGGTCATACCCGCTTGGTTAAGAATCACAATTGCATATTTTGATTGATTTAAGTGTAACCTGTAGCTTGTCTGAGTGCAGTGTATTCCTAGAAAATATGATATATCACCCAATGTTCTCAATCATATTAGAGAGTCTCATACTTGCAATCTTCATGATACGCCTGTGTCTGCTGCTGCAAACGGGGGAAGCCAACGGGAGATCCTTCGTTGCAGAGGGAGGGCCAATCCAAGTAGACAGGTATGGACTGGCCAGACCAAGCCAGACTAGCCGGCCCATCCTAGAGAGGCGGGATGCCTAGGAGAGACTACGCATGATTTCAACACCCGAGTGGGACCCACACAACTGCTAATCAGGTACAAGGGGTGGATTAATTTGAAAGTTTTGTCAAGTTATGCATCAATGAAAGTTTCGCAAAAAATAATTTGAATGCAGAGTATTTATTAAGGCTAATTGGGTAGGATTTGTTTTATGTTTTGATTTGCTGCAGTTTTTTTTCTCTTGGGTTCCTAGTGGCGTCTAGGGAGATGNGATAAATAATTTGAAAAGAGATATTGCAGAGTATTTATTAAGGCTAATTGGCTAGGATTTGTTTTATGTTTTGATTTGCTGCAGTTTTTTTTCTCTTGGGTTCCTAGTGGTGTCTAGGGAGATGATATAACTCTTAAACAGTAGATCAACAATTGTATATTGTTTGTTTTTATTAGTAGTATTAAATTCAACCCTCAGTTGAGTTCCCCCGCATCTCTCTTGTAATTTATTTGTTGTTTGTATGTTATTTTTTGTTCTGAGTCATATCAAATTGGTATCAAAGCAAGATCTTGGAGAAATGGCAAAAAAGAAGGCGCGTTGGAAGGAGTAGGACAAATCAGACATGAGATGAAAGAAAAATTTGCCGCCATAGAGGATAGATTTTAGTCGATAGAAGCCGAATAGGAAACCAATTCGAGAGCCATGAGGAGATTATAAAAAGGCTCATTAAGATGCAATCCAAGACTTCGCTACTCTTTAAATTACAAACCCTAACTAAATGAAGACCACGAGGAGAAAAGTATCTACCATCAAGTGCTCCTCCTAAGACTCCAAGAGAGGATGGAGTAGAAACTTCTGATGGAGGATGATGGGCGAACATTGGAGGGGTTATGCAGAGGGCACAAAGGAGCACAAAGGAAGGAGACAAGTAAGAGTGGGGCACGACTATGACTAAGGAGGGAGTTTCACCTCATAAAAATAGAGGGAAACGTCGGAGGGAGATGGAGTTGGGGTGGCGATGCAAGGGTGAGGAAACTGAAGATGCTGATCTTCAAAGGGAAAGATGCACATGGGTAGGTGTATTAGGTGTGATATTTTGCAATAAATGGGTTAATGAGGGAAGAGAATGTCATGGCAGAAGAGTTATGTTTGGAGGGAGAGGCCTTAGCAAAGTTTCAGTAGATGGAGGCACTGTACCCAAACCGTTCGTGGGAGTTCAATAATTACTTGTTGAAACGTTTATGAGTCATTCGGAAAAGAGACTTACACAAGCAATTATATGCTTTAACTCAAAAAGGAATTGTAGAATACATGAAGAGGTTAGAGCTACTGTCAAGGCAATTTAAGGGTATTTATGCAACATAACTAAAAGAAAACTTCTTGAAGGGCCTAAAGCTCGATATCGAAGCAGCTCTCCTACCATTGAAACTGCGGTAATTAAGGGAGATGATAGGGCTCACCCTGATGATGGAAGATAAGAAAGAAGTGAAGAAGACCAACAAAGACGGCAACACATGAGCAATCCACAAGAGTTCTCGACCGCTACGACATCGAGGACCAAAACGGTATTGTTTTAGGAAGAGAGGCCAAAGAAGAGGAATATAGGGACCCATCCTAGGGACAATTTCAAGTGCATCATCAAGGCAGAAGTGTAGATTAAGAGAACAAAAGGATTGTGTTTTGATGTGACAAAAATTATGCCCTAAGCAATCGTTGCAAGGAGCGTATGTTTTAGGTCCTTTAAGTTCGGGAAGGAGAAGAGACAAATAGTGAAGAGTCGAAGGAAGACGCGGTGGAGGAAGAGAAGCATTTACACTTGGCCATAGCAAACGTATCCCTCAATTAAGTAGTGAGATTTGCCCTAAATCACACTACGCAGGCGAGAGGATGGATCAGAGAGCAACTAATTATGGTGTTGGTGGATAGATAAGCCATATTATTTTATCTCAAATCAGGTCGTGGATCGGTTAAGGTTGGAGCTAGTGGAAACGGGGAGCTGTTGACCTCACTTTTGGTTGAGATCTAGAAATTTCTTTAGTAGCCTAGGTCTAGCCATAGGACTTTCCTANGAGCGGATTATCAGCCAAGCAAGAGCAGGTTCACTAGACCCAATGCGAGACTTTTTTCCAGTCCAACCCTATTACTGAAGAAAAAAGATGGAAGCTAATGATATTGCANTAAAACTTACACAAGCAATTATATGCTTTAACTCAAAAAGGAATTGTAGAATACATGAAGAGGTTAGAGCTACTGTCAAGGCAATTTAAGGGTATTTATGCAACATAACTAAAAGAAAACTTCTTGAAGGGCCTAAAGCTCGATATCAAAGCAGCTCTCCTGCCATTGAAACTGCGGTAATTAAGGGAGATGATAGGGCTCACCCAGATGATGGAAGAAAAGAAAGAAGTGAAGAAGACCAACAAAGACGGCAACACATGAGCAATCCACACAAGTTCTCGACCGCTACGACATCGAGGACCAAAACGGTATTGTTTTAGGAAGAGAGGCCAAAGAAGAGGAATATAGGGACCCATCCTAGGGACAATTTCAAGTGCATCATCAAGGCAGAAGTGTACATTAAGAGAACAAAAGGATTGTGTTTTGATGTGACAAAAATTATGCCCTAGGCAATCGTTGCAAGGAGCGTATGTTTTAGGTCCTTTAAGTTCGGGAAGGAGAAGAGACAAATAGTGAAGAGTCGAAGGAAGACGCGGTGGAGGAAGAGAAGCATTTACACTTGGCCATAGCGAACGTATCCCTCAATTAAGTAGTGAGATTTGCCCTAAATCACACTACGCAGGCGAGAGGATGGATCAGAGAGCAACTAATTATGGTGTTGGTGGATAGGTAAGCCACATTATTTTATCTTAAATCAGGTCGTAGATCGGTTAGGGTTGGAGCTAGTGGAAACGGGGAGCTTTGGGTCATGATGGGGACGGGGTAGGTGAAGAAAAGTTAGAGAATAAGGAAGACGCGGTGGAGGAAGAGAAGCATTTGCACTTGGCCATAGCGAATGTATCCCTCACTTAAGTAGTGAGATTTGCCCTAAATCACACCACGCAGGCGAGAGGATGGATCGGAGAGCAACTAATTATGGTGTTGGTGGATAGGTAGGCCACATTATTTTATNATGGATCGGAGAGCAACTAATTATGGGTGGTGGATAGGTAGGCCACATTATTTTATTTCAAATCAGGTCGTGGATCGGTTAGGGTTGGAGCTGGTGCAAACGGGGAGCTTTGGGTCATGATGAGGACGGGGTAGGTGAAGAAAAGTCAGAGAATTTGCAAGGGATTAGTTCTGACACTACATGTCCTAAAAGTGGTGAAGGACTTCCTTCTTTTGGACTTGGGCAACAGTGATGTGATTCCGGGGATAAAGTGACTGGTGCAGACTCTTGGGGAGATGAAGATGGCCTATAAATTCCTGACGATGGAGTTTCACGTGAAGGGTGAGAAGGTGGTGCTGAGAGGAGATGTTAACTTATGCAGAACCACGGCCTCGCTCAAAACCATGGTGAAGACGATGCGGGGAGTGGGATTAGGCTATTTGGTGGAGTTGCAGAGCATAGAGGAGATCTGAGGTGTCGAGTAAGAGAAGTTGTCTGAGAGTGTTTAGCAGCTCTTACAGTAGTTTCCTGACATCTTTCAGCAGCTGAGCGGATTATCAGCCAAGCAAGAGCAGGTTCACTAGACCCAATGCGAGACTTTTTTCCAGTCCAACCCTATTACTGAAGAAAAAAGATGGAAGCTAATGATATTGCATAGACTACCGAACTTTGAACAAAGAAATTGTATTAAACATGTTTCTAATCAATGTGATTGATGAGTTGTCAAATGAGCTTTACGGGGTAGTTATTTTCTCGAAGATCGATATGAAGTCAGGATACAACCATATCTCCTTGTGGTCCTCTAATTCGATCTCCTTCCCCTTCAATTTAGCCAAGGATTCTTATATCAACTCTTGGTTAGTGTCTATAATTTGATCTATCGATAAGGTATTTAATCGTATCTCAATGAGGCGCTTTACCATCTCCTCAAGGTCCTCAAATTGGTCTCCTATTATGATCTTAATTAACGAATACTTATCATCTAAGGTGACAAACTACTCTTTCATCATTTATCTGATTTGTCCTACTTAGTCTTCCAACACATTCACGTTCTTTGTTATCATTTCTTCGAGATCTCATTCTTATATCAATTTGATACGACCCAGAACGAAAACAACAGAAAAATAATAAATAAATTGCAATAGAGATGTTGGGGAACTCAACTCAACGAATGCAAACAAGATAACATTAATTTACTGCTCGAATGGTAAATCCTCTCTCCACAAATCTTAGACACCACTATGAACCCCAAGAAAACTGTAGCCGATCAGAACATAAAACAAATCCAACCAATTAGCACCTATAAATACTCTTCAAAATTCTCTTTTAAACTCTTCCTCCAAACCCTCCTTGATTCTCCTCATATTATAGGTGATTAGCAATTGTGTGGGTCCCACCCAGATGCTGAGACAATAATCAGTCTCTCTTATGAAAATTATTCCATACAGATCAGAGGTAAATCATCCGATCTACGGTCCTGATATATTTCGGTGGGCCCCACCTAAATTTTTTTTTCTTTTTCTAAAAAAATGGAAATAATCCTGACCGTAGATCACCGTGATCTACGGTCAGGATCGGACACCGATGCATGCGGTGTCCGTATGCAATAATTTCTCCTCTCATAGGCATCCAGCCCCTTTAGGCTGCACCGACTGTTCTACTTATAAACCAACATGGATGAGCCAAAACAGCACAATAAACACAAAACCAGCATGAGAAAATACAGCTGCATCCTTAATAATATCAAAAGGCGGGATTCGCGACGACAAACCAACTAACTCACACAAGAGCCCACCTACACAACAAACCATGAAGGAAAGGCAAGCAGACGTACGAAGGAGGCGACCAGCTCAGCAAAATAGCAGAAGCTTCCAATGCTTCGAGAGACGCCGGTGACGTCTGCTGTGACGAGTCGACGAGAGGAGCGTAAATGTAGAAGTTGGAGACTAGGTGCTCTGGTTAATGCCAGAGCAACGCCCTTCCTCTTCTTCCGCTTCCTGGATTTTCCTTACGCCCGATGCCCTAAATTTCCTACCAGTCTCTTCTTTCTCCGATGATGTGAATGGCCGGGCCGGCCCGAAACTTGAGCTGCCCGAAATAGTTTGAACCGCGGCTCGAAGCAAACCAGTTAGCCCACATTGGGGTTCAACGATAATCTCAATNAGCTTTGGGTCATGATGGGGACGGGGTAGGTGAAGAAAAGTTAGAGAATAAGGAAGACGCGGTGGAGGAAGAGAAGCATTTGCACTTGGCCATAGCGAATGTATCCCTCAATTAAGTAGTGAGATTTGCCCTAAATCACACTACGCAGGCGAGAGGATGGATCAGAGAGCAACTAATTATGGGTGGTGAATAGGTAGGCCACATTATTTTATTTCAAATCAGGTCGTGGATCGGTTAGGGTTGGAGCTGGTGCAAACGGGGAGCTTTGGGTCATGATGAGGACGGGGTAGGTGAAGAAAAGTCATGGAATTTGCAAGGGATTAGTTCTGACACTACATGTCATAAAAGTGGTGAAGGACTTCCGTCTTTTGGACTTGGGCAACAGTGATGTGATTCCGGGGATAAAGTGACTGGTGCAGAAATTCATCTTAACAAAATAATAAGAAGAATAAAAAAATAGATAAAAGTAATAAGAAATTATTTAATATAGGGAAGTAGAATATAATTTTAAAATATTTTTAACAACTGTGTAATTAAAATTCCATTATTTTAAATTGTTTTAAGTAATTTTTATATTATTTTATAAATGAGTCCTTTCAGGAGTTAACAAGTTAAGTCGAAGCTTGCTCAAATTTGACACGTTTGATCGTCCAGCATGGCTCAAAAATTATTTATCAAATCATATTTATGTCATAATTGCTTGAAGTCCTAATGTTAGATATGGCCTCCAAAAAATTAGGATTAAATGCAATTAATTTTTTTATTTTTTTTAAATTTTGTGGTATTTACTTTAGTCGATTAATTTGAACTGGATGACTGATGACAAATATATCTAATTTCAAAATTTAAATTGTAAGAAATTTTAGAATGTATAGTCTATTTTGCTCAAATAGATAAAAAGTTTGATTTTAATAAGATTCAAATATAATTTGAGCAACAGTGAAATTTAATGTAGACCAATCATCTTTTAAATGTAAACTGCTCATCAATTTTCTTGTACAACATTAAAGGGAATGAAGACATGATAACCAAGTCATAGGGACATTTACTATGATGTTGAACAAAGAATTGATGTTGCAAAAAAGAAGTATACTTAAAATATCATAAAACATTTACAATATGTGATGCATATTGATTAGATCTATTAAGTTTGAAAATAGAGGTAATNAGAGTTAACAAGTTAAGTCGAAGCTTGCTCAAATTTGACACGTTCGATCGTCCAGCATGGCTCAAAAATTATTTATCAAATCATATTTATGTCATAATTGCTTGAAGTCCTAATGTTAGATATGGCCTCCAAAAAATTAGGATTAAATGCAATTAATTTTTTTATTTTTTTTAATTATGTGGTATTTATTTTAGTCGATTAATTTGAACTGGATGACTGATGACAAATATATCTAATTTCAAAATTCAAATTGTAAGAAATTTTAGAATGTATAGTCTATTTTGCTCAAATAGATAAAAAAGTTTGATTTTAATAAGATTCAAATATAATTTGAGCAACAGTGAAATTTAATGTAGACCAATCATCTTTTAAATGTAAACTGCTCATCATTTTTCTTGTACAACATTAAAGGGAATGAAGACATGACAACCAAGTCATAGGGACATTTACAATGATGTTGAACAAAGAATTGATGTTGCAAAAAAGAAGTATACTTAAAAATATCATAAAACATTTACAATATNAAAAACTTGAACTCTGCTACAACGAGGAACTTGGAGCTTACATGGTGGGCAGC